>VZRL01003135.1:5942-89164 GCA_013397895.1 Origma solitaria | reverse complement strand
GGCGCCGGCCGCCGCCCTGCCGGGGCTGGGAGGGGTTTCTGCGTGTTGTGGTGCGGCAGTGACTCCGCAGTGCTACGTTACGGTGTTGCCAGTTAATAAGCGAGAATGTTGTTCTGTTTGTAGCTCTCGGCTCTCTGCCCTCCTTGCTATTGATAAAGTGGTTGAAGTTACCTTGCTCTAAGTACCAGTTTCTAAAAAGGAAAGTCAAAGTCACCGAGTTGGCCTTGTAAGTTCCTGCAGGCCGTGTCATCCCGGTGGAAGTGCTGCGTTTAGTGGCACAATCAGGATGTGCCTCTTAAAGTACTTCCAGTTACAAAAGTAGGATTTCATAGCTGCGCTACAGAGCAATGTGACTTCCAGGCAGCGGGATTATGTTCTCTGTCACTCCTCTGTGGGTCATGCGAGCTGTCCGGTGCTGTGCGTGCTTGTTTCTCCCCCGTATTTAAAGCTGCTTTTCTTTAGAATATTCTTAGGTTATATTGGACACTGCACACGTAAGGTATGACCGGTCATTTGAAAAAAGGTAGCTGGGGTATTCCGTGATATTGGTGGCTGTGTGTCGTTGTAATTAAAGTACACGTGCTTCCAAGGCCTTGGGTTTTTTGTATAATGTACACCATTTGTGGCAGTGAGCTGGCAGTTTTCATGCTACCAGTGGAACACCCAGGCTGGTTGTGCTGGTGCTGTCGATTTACCCATGAGTGATATCATTGTTTTCTGGTCAAAACTGTTCAGGATGACCTGAACCTGTGTTCTGGGCTGTGACCTTGACTGAACGCTGTGCCCGTAAAGCTAACTGGCTCTTTAATGGGTGGCTTAAAATCTCTCTCCATGTATTTTCCACCATATATATTGTGCTATTTGCTTGTTTGGGTTTATACTTAGATGGAGTTTTAAGTAAGTTTGGAGAGCAGAGTAGTCATGCAGTGTTACATCTCGAGATGAAGGTTAGTTACCAAAGTAACTCAAATGTAAGTACATGAACGGTCTTGATGTAATTTTTATGTATGAAAAATGGTATGTTCTTCTGTTTTTGAGTAAATTGTGTGAGAGAAGTTTCTGATGGGTTTCAGAGACATGCAGGTGAAGTGGAGTTAAACTGTGTGTTTAAGTAGGTTCTATCCCCTGTTATAGTACTTTAGTGATAATACTGTTTTTACTATGGGCTTTTCTGGGTTTGGTTTTTTTTAGTTGAGAATAAGTGTACCTTGTATGAAAACCATGTGATGAAACAGTAAAATACATTTTCTTGTGCCTTTACAGGAATAGAGTGTATTAAGTTATCTCAGCAACCATGCTGGCTGCCAGGCTGGTATGCCTGAGGGCACTGCCATGCCAGACCATCCGCCCCACCATTACTCAGGCTTCCCCAGTCTTGAGGAGCTCCAGTATCAAAGCATACAGGCTGTGGCAGCCTAGCCAGGTAAGGCAATTCTCTTTCTGATGGGCCCTGACTGAACATATTTTAAAGGGTTGAGTGTATTGCCAAAAGAATCACAGTGCATGGAGTATCTGCTGTGAATGAGCCTTCTGCTTCTCTGAGGTTTTGTGCTCTAATTTACTGAAGAATGTTGCTCAGTCAAAACACAGGGGTTTTAGAACATTTGAAGTGATACCTTCTGTTTCAATGACTGACCCGTGTCTTAAAATTAACGGGAAAAAGACCTTAAAAGTGATAGTTAGGGATGGACAGGCCTTACTAAGTAAGATAGGAGGAACAGAAATTCTTGTCCTGTCTCTCTGTTCCCAAGTTACAGTCTTAAATATAACATTAAAATAAACATTTTGTTTTCAATTATTTTAATCCCATCACGTGTTTAGAGCAATTTCTGAGCTAAGGCATGACAATCACAGGTCTAACCAGCATTTTTAAAAACCAGACTGTCATTATCCTGAGACACTGTTAATTCTTCATCGAGAGAAGATGTTGCAGATACGCAGCTTACAACTGTTAGGGGCTGTTGTTGCTCTTCTGTCATTTTGATGAAAGTGCCAGTGGCAAAATCTTCACCTCCATTGTGTTTTCCTCTTAAGCACGCTCAGTTTGTAGATGCATTGTGGGGTTTTCCTGTGTGGGGGTTTTCTAGCATTGTGCTGAATTTCATTAGCTGCTAAATGCAACCAAACTGAAGGGCTCTGGTAAATCTCCTGAATTGTAGTGCACTAATGACTGATGAGTGCAATGCTTGTAGATTTTGTATTTTAGTGTTAAAACAAACTCAGACTCACAGTGTGGTGTGAGTCCTTGGTTGCTCAGATGCAATTTTAGTTCAAAAATTCTTGTAAAAAATTGTCAAAAAACTTCAAAAGTTGGTTTTGAACTTAAATATGAGCTTATTCTCTGTTGCTCTTGCAACTTACTAAGACTTTGAGCAGTGTACTATAATTACTTAGAGCTTGTCAGCCATAAAAATCTTGAGTTTCTAGGCCTTCATTCAAGGATTGCTCTATAAATCAAGGTTACACTTGAAAGCAAAAAACTTGTGCTGCTTTTCTAGCTTTAGTGTCTCTAAATTGTAAGTATTGTGCAAGAATATTTTTTGCATTGAAGTGTTTGCATGAAGAGCATTTTAACATAGACAGCAAAATACTTTTTTGCAAAATAAAAAGTAAATATTATGTTTTTATATTTAACAAAAAGGCTTGTGGCAGTGCTTAGTACATTAATACTAAAGTAGAAGAAATGCAGTCTGAATATTTCAGCTTCTGGAGTTCACTGCATTGGTTCTGTACTTCTAGAATAACTTCACTACTTGTGAATGTTTTTCACAAAGGTTCCTAAACTTAAATGTTCACTTGTTTTCCTTGAGCACAGTTACTTCATATGTTTGAGAGGTAAGCAGAGATGAGTAAGAGATTATGTAACAATTTTAAGTGTAGCAAGTAAGTTGATAAGAATATCTTCTATTTTATTTCATCAAATTTTTGGTATGTTATTTCTGAATCTAACAGAGTTATGCGACCAGAGTAAGATCGGGTGTAAGACGTGGAAAACTTGGCCAGGAAGTGAAAGAAGCTGCATTTGAGCCATCTGCAGAAACTGCACTTAAAGGTAGAGTAGCTCTGCTTTAAATACTGCTTTAAATCTTTGAACCTTGACTTAAAACTTTCTCGAAGGAATGTGTGTTCTTCAAACCATTGAAACTGGTAATGAACTGACTTGAAATTGAGTGGAGCTTTAAGAAGAAAGACAAACATAGATCAGCTGTTGCAGATACAGCAAAATTCATGTGAAAATGTTGTTAACTATTCAAGAAAAAACGTTAATGAGAGTGTGTATTTTTTATTTCTTTGTGCAGCGGATCGCCTGGGGAAATTTATTGTTGCAGGAGGGGCTGCTGTTGGCCTGGGAGCCCTCTGCTACTATGGAATGGGCATGTCCAGTGAGATTGGAGCTATTGAAAGGGCTGCGTAAGTAAGAGGGCTTACTTTGTTAGTGAAGCAAATCTCCTCCTCTTTATCTGTCCCTTCTTTAGCTGCTGTCATCCAGTGTATGCTCTTATACTTTTCTAAGCTCTGAAGAGAAAAACCTCACCTATGTTTCTGCAGGTTTTTAAAGCGAAATTAGGATTATTCAGCCTTAAATGGGTAGTAATTTAAGTGAGTTTGTTTTGCTAAATCTAATTGGACAAGTATAAACTTGTCTTACAAGGTGTGCTCCAGATAACATAGGAAGTGTGGTCTTCTGAAAAGCATTGCTAAGACCAGTTTTCCTGGTGTTCCAATGAGACTATTCATTGAACTTTAATACAGCTGTTGGGAAATGTCTCCATTAAACACTACGTTGGTATAAGTTTCGATCTTATAAACGTGTTCTTCTTAAAACTTTGGTGAATTGCTTTCGGGCCAAAAAGCCCTGGCTGATGGCAAAACTGTATAGTTAGGCTTAAAAGGTGTGTAGTAATTAGCATGGGCTTGGGAGAAATGTGTGTTGGAGACATTTTATTTTACTTTGCATTTGTATTTGGAAGTGGCTGTCTGCATTTATACTGAATGTGTGCTAGTTGTGTCTATGAGAAACTTATAGACAGAGCTATGCCCAATTTTTTTCTCCTCAAGCCTTGAAGTAATGGGTCAAAAGAGTCAAATGGGAAAAAGTGTTTACTGAAAGGTTTTTTGTCTGTAGTGTGAGCAGAAGATACTGCAGAAACTCATTTATGTCTAGGTCTGTTGCTATTGTTAGAGCTCTAAAAATGACGTTTGTATCCTGTGGTGTCCGATAATCATGTGCACTGTGACTCAGCAATTTGTGAGCTGCTCAGCAGGCTACTTTTTGCCCAGTACACATTCTGCAGACCCTTTTCCTGAAACCAGTTTGTTATATATACACCCTATTCTCTTATTTTTTCTGTAGTTAAAAGAATTCATTATTCTGTTTTCCATGCATGCTTCCACGTTTGTATTCAATTATAGTTAGCATTATTTGTAATTTTCAGTGCTTCTGCTGAGTGTAACATTAGATTAAACCAGCAAGATTGACAAGTTCAGTCCCTATTGTAAAGTAGACTCAAGGCAGAAGTTGCTAGACCACATCACTGTTAAAAACCTCCCTTATATCCATAGCTATGAATGCATTTAACAGCTTGATTGTGTTTTTAGCTGCCCTCCATTCTGAACCTGGTAACTGCACCGCTGTGTATGATTGCGTATTTTTCAGTATTTGGCCACAGTACGTGAAGGACAGAATTCAGTCTACGTACATGTACTTTGCTGGCAGCGTTGGAATGACAGCTCTGTCTGCTGCAGCAGTGAGCAGATCTCCAGCACTCATGAGCCTTATGACAAAGGGCTCCTGGCTGGTGAGCTTTGTTATAAAAATAAAAGTGTTTACTGTGAAATGCCCCCAAATGTAATGGTTGATATAAAAACAAAGAAGTGTAAACTACTTGGTGGAATGTAAAGTAAACCATAACCTACATTAGAGTCCTTATCCATAAAAGCTATTCAGGTATCCTACTGTTACTTTGTGGTGTAAGATTTAGTGATTCTAATCACATTCTAATGTGTCTTTTCTACACTGCTTTGATGGTTTGTCAAAGAAAAACGACATGAGCGAAAACCACTGTTAGCCTTACCAGTTGTATATATACAACTAAGAACCTTTTAGAAATCACTGCCTAAAACTGATGGCACAGTTTCTATTGCTGTCTGTAAATAGAAACTGAGATCCCTATGCATTCTTACTCCTCCCTGTGCTCTCCTGTGTAGCTCTTTGAAAGCTGTCTCATGTTTGCCAAGGGTGAAACAACACTGGTAGGCTTAGTATATATTCAGTGTGTTAAGTGGAGTGAAACAATAACAGTTAAATGCTAATACATAACTTGGGGAGGTTAATTTGATAAAGTGTCATTGGCAATAAAAGTTGTTTACTTCTGAGCAGTTTGGTAGGTGCTGGATGATTCCGCTTGGAATCATCAGTAAGAATAGGCAGGGAGGTTAAAAAATCAATGGTAGCAAAAGCCTGTAAACTTATGTGTTGTGTTTGGGTGGAGAAACATACAAGAAAAGATGGAAGGCTAACATATTTCAGGTAATTTAATGAGAATGAGAGGTGGAACCATGGGTTTTCCTTCTCTTATTTTACACAGCCAAGAGATTGTTGCCAACGTAACCATTAAATTTGAATTTCTAGAAAATGGAGTAAAAATAAAATGAAAATTTTATTTCTAACATATGTAAGGATTTGACTGCAACCTTACAGGAGTAAGATTGATGAATACTCCAATTGTGAATTAGGTTACTGTTTTCAGAATTACAGTGTTGATTTTTAGACTAGAAGATTAGAACAGAGACCATATGTCCTTATGCTAACTTGAGCTTTGTAATGCTGTTTCTTCAGGCAATTGGTGCAACTTTTGCAGCTATGATTGGTGCTGGAATGTTGGTCAGGTCCATACCCTATGATAGTAATCCAGTAGCTAAACATGCAGCATGGATGATGCATTCAGGTATGTGATTTTAGCATTTGTTGAAGAGCGGTCTGTGCTTCAGTGTGACCAGATTCTTACTTTAACAAAACTTCAGCTTTAAAGTATATTTTTGTATATTGCTGTAGGAGAGTTGAGATTTTTCAGAGATCAGCAAGAACTCCTGAATGTCAGGGAAAGATGTCTTAAGTGTCCTTAACAGAACTCTGCTGTTTTTCATAATCTTTTAAAAGTCATGCTCAAGTTAAACATGGGGAATGTATAGTCCACATTGGATAGAACTAGATGGTTTCATAGCTGCTTTGGTTTTGTGTCTGCTTTCTGACACTACGGCTTCTGTAAGTGCTCTTGCCTACATTAACCATTATTTAGCTGTATAGGATGGGAAATGTTTGAAAACCTGACTAGAAAACAAGAGATTTTTAGTACTAGTTTACTTCTGAGATTTGTGTCCACCAGGTATTTAAGCTGTGAGTACAGATCAGTTTCTCACTAACAATATCTACTTCAAGTAATAATGGCTATTGTTTTTCAAAACTGTTTTGCCAGAAGTATTTTGTAGGACAGAAAAGACATGTGGATGTTGAGCACTGGAATAATACTGGGCTAACATGTCTTCCAAGAAGAAATTATGTTTATTGTAGTGATTGTTATTAAGTGAAACAACCGAATATGATATTAATGGAGTAGATAGACGTTTCCTGCAAGACTCTACCAAAAAATCTGACTTACTTGCTGAACTGTTATATCAGGAATCTGTTTTGCTTTTCAGTGTTGCTTGCTCCTAATGCTATTATGTATTTGATTACTCCATGCTAATTATCTCTTCTTACCAGCTCTGTTTTGAACCAATCAGTATGTTGACTTTCATTAGTCTTTTTTTCCCAAGATCAGCTCCCTGAAGTACTCCAGTGCTAGATAAAAGTATATCACGGAATTTAAGGTTGCCAGTTTATTGTACTTCCCTCTAGATAAGAGTACAATGAAGTGCATTGGTGTTTTGTTGCGTGTGGATTAGTTTGAGCCATGTCATCTGACTAGAGATGAAAAATCAAGTGGGTTTGGCATGTGGTGTACCAAGTCTTCCATGTGTTCTGTTTTCCTCTGCCTAGGTGTCATGGGTGCAGTGGTGGCTCCTCTGGCCTTCCTTGGTGGTCCTCTGCTGATCAGGGCTGCCTGGTACACTGCTGGAATCGTCGGGGGGCTCTCAACTGTGGCCATGTGTGCTCCGAGTGAAAAATTTCTGAACATGGGAGGACCACTTGGTATAGGCTTAGGCTTTGTTATTGCTTCTTCAATTGGTAAGATACTGTTTCAATACTGTCATTAAAGTAGGTTATAAACTTAAGCTGCAGCTCACAGTTAGTTGCAGGCTGATCTGCCCAGTTAAGATTTGCCTTAAATACAGCCCTTGAAAATCCAGCACAGCAGAAATACTCTGTCATGTTTGTTGTTGAAAACAAATGCGAAGTTACGGTTCTGGCAGATGTTAGTCTGACAAACAGCTGATAGTGCTGCCCTGTATTTTTAGTTAATGCCAGTGAGCAGGGAAGGCAGTACGTGTGATCTTAGTTCTTGATACGCTTGTTTTCCGTTGTGTGTTTTGAGGCATTTTTGTAGTCACGGGGAGAGAAGAAAAATACACAGCTCCTTAGGGTGTTCAAAATTACTGGATCAGGTTGTGTATGCGATATCTTCAGTGTTCATGTTAAAGCTCTTGGTATCAAAAACACACCACAAACTGAGAATTGAATGCTTACTGAAAAGTGTGTGCTCCAATGACTCAAGTTTGATCTCAGAGTAGCAGATCCACACAGTTATCTTTAATTAGCACTGTTGTGTGTTCCTCTGCAGGATCCATGTTCTTGCCTCCCACCTCTGCCTTTGGCGCCGGCTTGTATTCGGTCGCGGTCTATGGTGGCCTGGTGCTCTTTGGCATGTTCCTGCTCTATGATACACAGCTGGTGGTCAAACGGGCAGAGACTCTGCCCTTCTATGGAGTGACAAAATACGACCCCATCAACGCGTAAGTGTTCTGTGGTACCACGGCTGATCTCAGTGTCTGTGGAAGAATTTGCCTCAAGTTAGATTGAAGTATGCTTTAAAAATAGCCTTTTGTTAATTGTTTAAAAGTGTGTTGCTGTTAAATGTGAAGTATCACAGGGTTTGAAAACAACGAGAAAATAGCTACTGAAGTTAAAACTGAAATCATTGTGAGAGTTGTGAGAAGCAGAATTGAATGTGTGGTGTCACATGCCTCCAGCAGTACATTCTAAAATGTATTTTTGCTTTCTAAAGCATTGCTGGCAGAATTCATAGCTGCTTTCTGGAAATAACTGTCAGTATCAGTTGAGACAAAAAATGTTAATCTTTCCATAGTCATTTAATATTTATTAGTCTTTGTCACTAAATAAAATAAAAAAGCTGCAGTGGTGTGATAGGAGAAGAAAGGATTGACTCTCAGTAAAGACCAAGTCTGACTAAAAAGTAACTTTCTTGTAAGTGTCTGTCTGATCTTAGGTGAATTCTTACGTCCTTGGTTCTGTTTATTCTAATTATAGTAGAGTAATACTGACCTTCTTCAAAATTCTTGGAGATAAACAGATCAAAATACAATATAAAAGCAGAGGTTCCTGTTACTGTCTGTTAGGATTTCTGTAAATAGTTCTTGCTGGCAGAGGTGGTAGAACAAAATACAAGTGTTCTTTGACATGCAGAGCACTGAGAACAGTCATAGCTGGGTTTTGTTACAGATGGTTCGTGCAGGCTCTTTAAGTGTAGTATAATGCTGTGAGACACCGAACAGTATTGTCTGTTCAACAGTGCTGACTGTGATTTCTTGTTTCCTAGATGCCTGGGTATCTACACCGACACACTGAACATCTTCATTCGGGTAGCCACCATGCTTGCGGGTGGTGGAGGTGGCAGGAAAAAGTGAACAGAGACTCATCTTTGCAATTGTCTGACAGGCTACCTAGTGCACATATTAAATAAACATTCATGGTTAAAGCAGTAATGCTCCAAGTGAGAATTTTAAAGCATTTCAGCATATTGGTTCAGTGCAATGTGATTCAGTCTTAGTTTTTCTTCAAACACTTTCCAGCTCTGTGTTTAAAATAGTCTGAACTGCTTCAAATTGTACATTATTTTGGGTAAGTAAATTATTTTTAATATATGAATAAAATAGTCCTACCTGCTTTTAATGGTTTTGATGGCAGTTCAACTCTTACTTTCTTTTTTTTTTTTTCTGTTGTTGCATAGTAAAGGAAGTAATTTTTGAGCTGGTATCCCATAGGCAGGTAGGAGCACAAGCTACTTCATGAAATGCTGCTTAGATGCATCAATTTTCAGTTAAGTTTCATAAATTTTATTTCAGTTACATCTTCAGAAGAACTCAATAAATTGGATATGGCACTAATGCAATAATGACTTTGACCTAGGCAGGAATTTCAGAAAGGTTTAAGCAGTCATCAGAAGTGCATTGGATTTGATGGCTTAGGTGACCAAAAAGTGTGAAGGAGACAAGATGTGGAAACTATGCAGCACTTGTCCGATACAAACTTCAGTCTCTTTCTGGAGTACACGTGCTTTAATGTTGACTGGCTATAGTAGCTAGGTTATTTTGATACTAGATTTATAAAATTGTTGGATGGCAATATAGCTGTGTTTTTCTTCTGGTGGGTCAATTTCTGTACTGCAGAGGAAGGCCTGTCCTTCAGAAGAGCTCCTAGTACTCATCTCTCAGAAGCTTGTACAATTGGCACAGAAACTCGGAACTGAGGATGGCATGCTGTAAACCCCAGGATCATAAATTTGCTATACTGTTGTGTGCTTTAGTCTGTTTAATTCTTCTCCCAATTGATATGTTAAATGTAGTCTAAAAGAAATGTTCCCTAACAATGAAATTGATTTAACAGTAAGAAATTTATACCTTAAAAACTATTGCTTGTGTTGGAATAAAAGGTGAGTTCTTGGGCCAAGAAAATTATGACCTAATGTCAACAGCTCAGATTTTCAGTTTCTGGTAAATACGCTATGTTTATGTATTGACCTATGAACAATAAAATTCTAGCCTCACAAGCTGACTACTCTTAATTTCCCTGTGTTAACAGAAATATTTTAATACCCTTACACTAAAAACTTGGTGAAGAGTACTTTAAATATTTTTTTGGTTGTGGTTACAATTTCCTTTGTAAGAGAGTGCATACTCCTCTAAAAAAATCTGTGAAGTTGATTCTCAGTTTCACTGGCTAGCACCCTTTTGGGGGTCTTCCCCACTTGGAAGGTACTGGCTACACTTGATTGAAGTGGTTCTGTTGGTGTAACCTGTTGGCCACTGATTGCAGCCACTGCTGCTTTTATGTCTGTCACACACTAGTATTTTTTGGCCCTTCAAACAGAGGGAAGAAAGAGTGGATTGTGAAGAACCTTGGTGCAGCTCCTTTGTGCCCAAAGATTATAAGGCACAGTCTAGTTCCTGGCACTATTACAGCTGAAGGAACATCTGTAGTTCTTAGAAGGAAGAGCTCTGGATCATGTCAGTTGTAAGTAGCCTGTTCAGAGGGTTTTATCTTTTTAAGCAATTTGATACCCTTAATTTCTACATAGTTTTACTGTAGCTGAACACAGCAGTGTGCTTGTCCTCAAATTCTGAAATCTACAGGGAGCTGTCTTAAAATTGCTACATTTGTGCCTGTTACAAAAGAAAATTCAGGCAAAAGACCTTCTGTCTAGATTCCAAGGATGAAGTTTTAGAGGTTGACTATGAACCAAGGGAAGGATTACAGACTGTTGTGAATAGTGAGGTGTAGAAACCAGCACACTGCCTACAGGAAGTGTTTGTGTGGAAGGTGACACCAAAGGAAATCTAATAACCATTTGAGAAATAATGCCTGAAGAAACAGGAGCACCACTTGTGCTCAGTCTTTGGAAAGGTGTGACTTGGTTTCTGTGGATGAGATTGCAGCACTAGCTGTGTTTGCCAAGTATTAGTCCTTGATGCCTAGTGTTCGTCTCCAGAAGAGGAAAAACAAATGGAGTTGTTCCTTTACATTTGAAGTCTTAAGTAAAAAATTAAGATTTATCTTAATTAAGGCAACTCTGATTTGATGGGGGATGAAAATCTAAAGCTGGCACTACAGTCAGTGCTGCTGTATTGTCAGTTGTAAATATATCAGATGGCACTTGGCACACCTACTTATGACTATAAAACTCCACAGAATTTTTTACAGGTCCAGGCATGACTCATCAATATGTAAGTAGAGCTTGGTAAAAAATTCCCCACCTTTTACAGTAATTCCTTATTATGTGTGCCAAAGACAATTAAAGACATAAACATTATGTTTAGTCCGCAATTCAATTCAGTTCTTATCCTTAATACTGATAATAGCTGGTACCTAAGGATTTTCATGATGTTTCAAGTAATTCTTTTAAATCATGATCTAAATAAGTGGCTACATAATGTTTTATCATTTACTTCAGTTTTATCAAGAATATAAACCAATTCTTTTCCTAAGGAAGTATTTTTCACCATTAGCTAGTATAATTAAGAAGGCTGGATTTGGCTGACACATATTTTACGTTTGGACGGTAGAATGCAACATTTCATGAGGTGAGATCTAAATGTAAATATTTAATGTAATTAGCTTTGTAATTTTCATCCAGCTTGCCCCACCTTTAATGCTGCTGAAACCTGTCAGGTAATATGCACTTACATTCATAAAACCTATATGATAGTTCACATATAACACAGTAACATGGCATGCCTGGTCTTTTGCAAGTTGAATTCATACCAAGACAAAGATTATTCTCTATTCCTGCTGTCGTTAAAGAGCAGAACTTTTTTTTTTAACTCTTCAGTATTTGAAAATAATTTAGTAATGCGGCATAATTTTCCTTGAATTTCAGTTTATAGCAAACTTGGAATTTAGAAATGGTTACCTTAAGTTCACTTCAAGTTTTGAAATAGACCATCTGGAAATTAAAAAAATGAATGCATTTAAATAACCGCCTCCACATGGAATTTGAGTGAGAACTGGATTTTTATTTCAGTATTCAGCCATCTCTGTGACCTTTAGTCTTTGTAAGAAAGCAAGATGGGGAAAGCAAGACAGGCTCTTGCAACACAGGAAACAATCCGTCAGTCTGTGGCAGCAGGGTGAGGGTGGCTGTTCAGACCTGTTGCCTGCTGCTGGAGGGGCAGCTGCTGCACAGGCACGTGACCTCAGGACACAAGGTGTGACATCAGGCACTAGCCCAGCATTCACCCTGCCTGCTTTACCAAGTACAGCACACAACTGACACCATTGAAACACAAACCTGACATGTCTGAGAGTGATGGCTTTTAGATCTAACCACCTCTGCTTTGCCAATGATGAATAGGAATTGGTCCAGAAAATACCAGCTTTGCTAATTTCTTCACTCATATTTGACACCATTTGGTGTGTTCCTGCAGTCATCATTAAGCTTCTAAACAAATCTTCAGTACTGCTGTAAGGCATTTCTTTTACAAGCTTGTACACAGGAGCTAAGCCTTTACTGAAATGTAGTGGTGTTTGTTTTTCATTGTATGGATGAGCAACCTGGTAATACATTATGTATGACATAATTACATCTTGTATTTATGCTAGTAAAGAACACCAAAAAGAACTACTGAAACTGTTTTTTTTTTAAATTATCACGGTTTCCTTTAAAGAAAAAGCATGACATCATGTTCTTGGAAAGTTACTCAACAAAAAATTTAAGTGGGACAGGGAAGGAATAAAAAAAGCTTCTGACCACTATCAGAGAAAAGCATTTAATTAAAATTTTAACTGGAAAATCCAAGATTAAATACAACTTCATGAAAAATGCTAACTACACATTTTTATAAATTGCATGGTGGTCTGGGTATCTGTGCATTTACCAGACTCCTTCCTAGACAGTAACTCAGCATCACTGCAATGGTGGGATAGCAGAGGCACAATAATGTACTTGTGTCCAGGTAATGGCCGTTGAGTTACAGGTCTTCCTTTACTGCATGCAAGTGTGAAATCACTGCATCATCCTACCTAGACTGGACACATGATCTACACATCTGCTGACCCTATCAATTCACCTTATTCCTCACTGTAGTGATGGTCTGTTCAGGGATGAAGATCACTTTTTTTGTCCTGAGCAGTGCAATATGTCCTCATCCATCGCCATCTGTTCTAAGAAAAATGCTGCCATAGCTTAAAAAAAACCAACCACCTGCAAAACCAAACACTAAATGCATGTTTTATACAACTACATTCCTTCAGGACTTACAAAGAACTTGCAGAAGCAAGAGGCACTGATCAGATTGTTCCTCCCACTCAAGACAAGAAAACAAAATTCCACATCTGTTTACAAATAATATTTGAGTCCCAGGGAGCTGAGAGCTACTAGCTAAGCTGAAATGCAAAAATCTCACTCTTTATGTTTCATACATAGATGCATTCAGACAAAACTTGGGTTCTTAAAAGCCTCAGCTGCGTTCTCCTGTCCCATCAAACTTCTACCTCAAAGGCATTGCTGATGAGTGTTTTTATTTCTACTCCTTCCTAATTGCATTAAGTACCACTGAGATGACTCTAAATGCTTTGGGGGACAGAATGTGTTCAATGCATTGAAATGGTGCCCAGTGAACTGTATCATGGGATTTTAGCAAGCTGACCCTAAATCAACAGTGGAACGTTCTCCTCAAATGTCTCCTGTAGGAGGTGGCAGGAAGAAGAAAAGTTGAAATTCATACCATTATAGAAATGGAGAGAGCTTTAGCCTCTGAATTCCTTAGTTCAAGTTCTGGGCTTTATTACCAACTGATTTTGCTTGTATTAAATGATCAGCATATCTACAATGTGCAGAATAACCAGAAAGAGGTGACAGTGGCCAAATACCAGCATCAGGACAAAACACTCTGTCATCTCTGCAACCACATCCTGTCAGCTAGCAGAGACAGGGCCTATCAATGTTTTTTTAAGAAAGAGATGAATATGCAGAACAATCTCAAAATCTTTCCAAAAGCCTAGGGGCTGACATCTGCACAGTATTTTCTGTTTTGGAGGCTTGCCACCTGAAGTAAACACCTTATCTATTCAGGAGAAAGAGTGAGATGCCTGCTCAGACATCTGTCATTGTATCACTTCCTCTCACTAAGTTTTTTGGAACTAAGCATTAGACGACTAGACTAGTTACTTTGTACAGAAGACCAATAGACTTCATATTCTTCTGTCATCTTTCTGAAAGAGAAAGCAAAGAAAAAGTGCTGAGTGAAATAAGGATGAATCTTTTAGAGCCATGCTAAGTGGCAAGAGGGATAACCTTCCCTGCTTATATGCCTGTTTTTTCCCTACTTTGGGGGAAGTAACACACAGTGAACAGATCTGCTTCCATAACGAGAAGGTTACACTCCGTAATGGGAACGTTACACAGCTCGGCTCATTACCCCATCATGGATGTGTGAGCTCTGGCAGAATACCTGTCAAAAACAGTCTCTTAAATCACATCTTGCCTGAACTAGAAGACTGGGCTACCACAGGAAAGAAATGTTTCATCACACATAGCGCATGGAACACTACACCCCATGTGAATGTTTTTGGCCTGAACCGTTTCCTCATTTCATTATGCTGCTTAGGCGCCTACAGCAACCAGCTAAACTTTATCACATCTGAGGCTTTGGCAAACTGGAGAGAGAGCACGTTAAGTAAACAGGGGTAAAGGGGAAGTGTTGTTTGTCCACCTTTACCAACCACACTGTCAGCAGGAGGAAACTTAAAACCAAGCAAAATAAAAAGAGCTGCAAGTTCTACTTTAATAGAACTGTCTAGGACAGCAACTTGTGAAGAGAATGGAGTGAGCACACAGAGCTTAGACACGTGAACAGCACTCATGAGACTCACAGACACACCAGCTGGCACCTCTGCAGAGGTTTTACTTGCAGGCACAATCTGAGGAGTGGCAGGACACTTGTTGAGAAAGCTGTGTCAAAGATTCTTTAAACGCTGCTCCAGGATAGTCTTCAAACTCATTATCACTCACCATAAACTGCTAGGAGAAATTATAACCTCAGTCTTGTTCTTCATTCTGATCTTTGCTAGTTACTGTATCCCAGATGTTGTCATTACTGCTTCTTATATAGTGACTACAACTACAGCCTTCAGTTTCTACACTATGTTCCGTTCTTTAAAAACAGGCCAGCACATGCTCCCAGATAACTACATTGGTTTATCAAAACTTGTCTACATCGAATTAAATTTACTTTGTATCCTGAAAGTTCTTAATGTTTCCTGCCCTCTCACAGCTCAAAAGTTAGTTTCATTTAGCTCTAAATGTAACAAGACCATTTGCTCCAACCATGTTATTCTCCTTATGTCGCAAACAGCTGCTTCAACCTGGTTAGGAGAAATTTTCATATACAAAATGCAGATTCTTCTTAGAATGACATGACTTTTAAAAATATTAATGAATCTTATATTATCACCTCCAGAAACAGTGACTCTATGAAGATTGCAAATTAAGGAGTTTATCTAGTTTCTTTTTGGCAAGTACAAAAGGAGACTCTGGATCATGCCTTAATTTAACATTAAGAAATCAAACTACTTTCTTTAGGATTTTGAGAGATGTCCTTTGTGGCTTTTGAACACCAGGTATTAATGTGAACATAAAGCAAATCTCACAACGCATCCCTTATTTCCCTGGATGATGCAGAAATGCCTCTGCACTCAATTTCCTTCCCAGCCTTTTTTCAACTGGAAAGATGTACAGCAGCTGCTGCACCTTTTGTAAAATTAATGCCTTAAAGAAGACTATCATACAGATGCCTCACACTTCCAGCTGACAGACTCCAAGGACACAGGTTAGTAGGCTATTTAATAATCTGTGTTTTCATTCCATTTCCTGTCTCCAGCCACTCCCTTGACACAGTTCTGTCTTACTATTTGGTATGTTCTGTAGCCTTATTTGGTAAAGACTTTTATCTCAGGATAATATGAAACATTATGCTAGGTCATTGCTTCTAGTCTTCCATGTTCAGTTGGCTTAACATTTCCTATAACATTAGCATTATAGAAGCATATGAAACAGGGCATTAAGAATTAGAGGGTCTAACCACAGCATTGATCAGCTTTTACAGTCTGAAATTTAAGATATAAAGCACCTAAATTTCTTCTGAAAGTGTTCAGTTTAGGGGAAAAAGCCTCCGCAACTATGTTTGGTCTCAAAACTGCTAGGCAAGACATACTGTGTGGACTCCAATACCTACCCAAAAGAATCTCTCAAGGTTTGCAGCTAGACCTCTCAATTGGTGAAAAGAAACTATTAATTTGCTTACAATATCATCACCCCAATAAGTTCTCTTGATAAATCCATACAGTATTTTAGTTCTATAAAGTTTTCAGGTTTTCCGTTTGCAAAGAGCAGCTTCACAGTAAGCCAGCGCAAACTCGCAAACAATGTTGTCCTTGAAAAAATGGGCACCTGTTCTTGTTCCTATGAAACCCTTCTCTGGGGCTTTTGGGTGTGCAGTGATGACTGTACAGGTTTGCCTCGTTTCCCACATAGTAGCTGGAAGGCTTGGATTGCTGTAACAGAGGAGACCAAGTAGCGGCCTGCCTCTTCCATGCAGAAAACAAGTGGGGCATTCAGGTAGCACATGATGTTTTCTTGCTTGGGGTGATTGGTAAAGTTACAGGGCAGTTACATATCTTTAGAAAAACAAGTCGTTGTAAATACTTTTGTTGCCAATATTATGTTGTGAATACTTCAGAAGGAATATGGGGGGTTTTGAGGTAGGTGTTGGCAGCACCTGTGCTGCATCTAACATTCCAACACTTTTTTGTTTAAATGTGTATAGTTGGAAATGTCAGTATCCATCATGTGATGTTGTTCTGTTACACAAGTCATCTCCCATCTTACCTGGTTACTTTTCTGTATTCGTTTTTTATTTCTTTTCAGTCACACAGGAAGAGAAGGTGATGCTTCTAGTTAAGGCTAAAAAGACACAAAAAATTATTTGGCTGTTGTGGTTTAACCACAGCTGGCTACTAAGCCCCACACAGCCATTCACTCACTCCCCCTGGTACACGAGCTTGCCTAGAATTTCTCAGGAAGTGGAATGGACATAAAATACTGTAGTCACCAAGTGAGATACTTGCTTCAGTGCTACCACTCAGCCTCGTTGAATGTTGCAGAAAAAAATATTCTCCTACCAGCCCTTTCATGTGCCTTATTGACATTTCAGATCTTCTGCAAACCTTTGTGAGTAGGCTGACAGGCTCCATTTTTCATGCTCAGTTTATGTTGGGATTTATATGATTTGATTCAGTGTTAACCAGCAAAAGTGTTGACTTTAAAAGTACAAGTTGAGGGCTCATGCCCATATGTTTCAATATTCAAAGGAAGCCTGAGATAAAAACAACATTGCTGCTCTGTTGTCATTCATTTTCCTCTGCATCAATTGAACTGTAAAAGTCCATCCGGAGATGCTCAGCAGGGATGTGAGCTTAGGGCCTTATTGCAGGCTGAACAACTGAGGTGTGCCAGTGGTGAGGCCAGGTTTTCATAAAGCACTTTGAAGATAATACTATCTGTAGCAAGTTCTGTTAGTGATTTGATTCTTGAACCTTGATAATGCCAGCCTTGGCAAACAAAAAAAGGCTGTCAGGCATTAGCAACCTTCACCATATATGGATATTGCTAGAAAGGACTGCAGAAATAAGCTTTTGGGGCTAAATTTGGTAGATAAAGGGGTGACCCAATTTGGAAGGCTGCTGGTGCAGTACAAGAAACAAGCCAAATCCCAAACCTGAAATAGGAAACCTTTGAAATTGGGGCTGGGGTCAATATATGTGCACCAGAGTGCCTGTGTACCCTTCTATCCTGCTGAAATTCCAAGGCTGGGTGTCTTGCAGATACTGCTCCCACCTTTTAGTGCTACATAGCTCATAACATATTCTGTTGTTCGAGACCCAAATCTTATCAGATTAAGCTGTGAGATTTGGATGCTGCCAAACCGGAACGTTTTGCCTTTTTTAAGAGACTCAGCTCTGCAGTTGATCTTTCCTTGAAGGAATTTTTTTTTTAAAGTACACTCTGTGAACCTTGATACTATGTTGAATTTGATGACTTCTTAGTCTTAACAGTTAGCTGGAATCTCAATAACTTAATTATTCAGATATAATAGATACTGAGAAGTTAATAATAAACTCAGAAATCTGCTGCTCAACCAGCTGTCCTGTTAATTATGTTAACAACACACTGGTAATTGCTTTGATTAAAACACCCTGGGTTTGGTTTGCCTTTTCAGGCCCCGATCACTGTCCACATTCAGTTCAGCTGTGCTCTCTGCTTGTCCAAGCATGTAGAGGAGTACACCAGGTCCCATGGAGAGGCTGCTGTAAAGCACAGGACAAGGACTCTGCATTGGAGCATCCCTGTGTATTTTGGTACTCCAAGCCAGCTGCTCTTGTGTAGCTGGTAGGATACTCTCTATGCTGCCTGATTCTGAGTAAATTGCTTCTTGAAATAGGAAGTGCTGTTTCTTTACATCTGTTGAAGTGCAATACAAAGGCCGAATCCCCACCCATTCTGAATGCAACATTCCGTTGGCTCTATCTTATAAAAAGGTGAGGTTGTGCAGGAGGAAATCAGGACACTCCTTCAGCCTCCTTGGAAACATCTCGTGACTAGTCGGAAGGATGAAGCTCCTGGCGCTTTGTGGCTTTTTGTTTGTCTGTCTTTTGTGCCTCAGTGTCTTTGCTGCAGAAGGTACAGTATATATACTCTTCTAATACAGCTTTCTCTTTTCCTGTTCCTTTCCTTTTTTGATATAAAATATGTATTTACTATGTTGATTTTAATTAAAGGAAACAAACAGAGCTTGACCACTGGAAAGCAGGGGTGCATTTAGAAAAGGACTTAGACTGCAGAGTGTGGTAGCATATCCGTGCTTGGGTTTGTACAGTAGTGTTTCCTCTCTTATTGCCTGTTGCCTGTAGTACAGCATGATTAATTTTTATTTTAATCTGCATTCTAAAACCCGCTCTTCTGAAAATACTTCCTGCTATATTTTTCCAGTAGATAACCATCTACCAATGTAAGAATAATACCATTTTCCCAATAGTGGGAAATATGTTAATGGAGAAAGTTTCTACCCTTATGAAACAAGGGAACATGAATCAATCAGGTCAACAGAGTATATGAGAAGTCCTTTGTAGAACAGTGAAACAGGTGAGAGTAACTCTTCTGACCTTCAGTCAGCCTACACTTCTTTTTCCTTTGTTTTTTTGTTGGTTGGATGGGTGTTTTTACCACTGATATTCCACACCTCAATTATATTACCTTGAGGCGCTTAGTTACCATTTTGCAGTATTCTAAATTCACAGAGCAGTTAAAATCTTAGAAGCAGAGGATTTTCCATCTGTCTATAGCCACATCTTTGCAGATGTCATTCTGCATTTGCAGGACAGTTCAGTACAGTTTTTAAATCGAGAGGTGCAATCTAGAATTACCTGTGCAAATTTGAGGTTTGATATTGTAAGTCTGAGATTTACCGTGATTTTTCACAGTGTGCATTTTCTACAAGATGTAGAGAATAAATGTGAGATAAGGAAAAACAAATAAGCTAAATGTTCAAAGGTCAGGAACAGCAGACTTGTCATGCTTGCTATTTTTTAGAGACCTTGAAAGAACCACTTTATGTGTAAATATGAGCATGGAGAAACATGTGGAAGCTGTCTTTCTAATTGGTTAAATCAGCTGCCCAGTTCTCTTATTTACTAGATTCTCTTCTGTATGGTAGTGCTAGTTGGCAGAACAGTGGTACCTGAAGTCCTTCTGCTTCCTTTGCCTTTTCTACTTCTTTTATACTTGATGCTTTTAAGTGTTTCTAGTTTTTTACTTTGCATGTGTCTGTAAGTTGCTGCAGTTTTGTGCTTCTCACAAAGTGCTAAAATCCTCTGTTCCCAGCACCTTTAGCCAAAACAAGGCTCTCTGAATAGAGATTCGAGCACATATTCATTGCCTTAGGGCCCGAAAATATGTAAACAACTGCGAGATGGGGGGGGCAGGCCTGGGGTGGTTAACATCATCACCTGAGGGTGCAATTGGAGCATTAAGGGCCAATATGCTAATGGGACAGAACTTATAAAAGGTGAAAGGCTCGTGACCCAGTGTCCATTTTGGGTGTGGTCCCTGAGGGGGACTTTTGCTTGCCCGAATGTATCTTGAAGGCCTTGAATAAATTTGTCCGCATTTGATACTCCTAATTTGTTTTGGCCTCTGTTTCAGGCATCATTTTTATTCGGCTTTTTCCATGACCCTTGAGGGACAGTGCAAAGGGAGTTGGAGAATTTCTAGATGTGTCTTCAACATATAACAGAAGCCTGTCCAGGAAGGACAGGAGATGGCAATATCAATAGAACACAAGTGAATATCCACAAGGTCCCATAATAGTGTTCCTTTTTGTTGATGAGCATGGCACTTCAGTGAGTCAGAAGATGGGGAGGAAGCGTGCAAAGGACACTGTTCCTTATCTGTAAGCACTCATGTGAAAGTAAAAGTGTCTGGTTGTGCGAGATAAATGTACTTTGCATGTTAGACCTGTTACATCAGAACTAAATTAGGGTGACAAGACAGCTCAGCCTCCACCACCAGCTTTAGCTGTAAACTGTGCCTCACCGATATCCAGAAACATTGGCCATATGTTAGATTTTGTTGATGAGAAATCATCTACCTCTGTCCTTTCTGCTATACCTCAGCTCTGGAGTAAACCTTTCTTTTCCCTTTAATGTGTCCAGCACATGGTATGTCAACTGCAATCAACAGCTCACTTATTGTGGTAGAGAGGGAATAATGAAGTGACATTGCAATTTATTCTACACTCCTCTGCATCTGGACACAGAGATGCTCTTTTTTCCTCCTGGTAATTTTTTAAATATTTTCATTAAGTGGTGTAACTATAATTGTATTGTTTGCCAATGTGACATTTCAAAGGATAAAAAAATCTTCACAACATATCTGATCTATTTATGAGTAATGTTGGAAAAGAGCTCTTCCTGTTCTACACTAGAGACAAAGCTGTGCAGAGATTTAAAACTCAGGCATGAAAATCCTTTGTTTTACTGATCTCTCCATCCAAGCATGTCAGTGGTAAATAAAGTAATCAGAATGTCTGTGGACTCTACCACATTTAATGTATGTGTACAGTTATTTGCATTATCTGTCTCCACTGATAATGTATTCTTTTTCTCCCTTAGGTCAGAAGGTTAGAAGACTCTGCTGCTCAAAAGTACCCAAACTCAAGAAAAAAGTGCATAAAGGTAAAGATGTTTACGGTTTCATTACATGAATTAGGTAATCATTAGAGATAAATCACAGCACTCTGAGATTTTTCCATCTGCAAAAGTCACAGAATTTTCCATACAGGTAAATATTATTTTCACTGTGTCACTGAGAAATGGTTCTCTTTTCTCTTACTGAGTATTTGGGTTGAGAAGAAGTAAGATTAGAAGAGAATCTATTTAATGCCCACAGTATAGAACAATCGAGAGAAATATGATCTAGTCTGATTAAAGGAGAGGAGTATCAATGAGGTAGCTCCTCATTGATAAGAACAGAGTTGCAAAAGTGAAATATTATCCTGGATTTGCCATGCTGTATTCCATCACCATCTATATGTGGCTGAATTCATCTTCATGTTTTGAGACATCAACCAAAGAGTGATTCTGTAAATTCCCAAAAATCCAGTTTCTGAAACCACAGCTCTATCACTAACAAGAATTAACTGAGATTGAATTTTTCCTAAATATGTGTGTCTAAAGACTGCGCAAGTAAAAGACCGTAATATCCCTGGTTTCAGTGAGACCCCAGCGAAAAAAAACTAAACCATGAACAAGTCTAGGATAAAGGGATTAGTATGCTCTTTAGAATCTTAGCATCTTAAATCTTAATGTTTCTAAATTCAATAAAATGTCTAGCTGATAACTGTTAAACACTGAAGATAAAGAATTTGATCTAAAATAGTCTATTTCCTGTTTCTAATCTTTTCATCATAAAATTACTAATTTGTAGTTCCAAGCAAATTCATTCTAGCTGATAAAATATCTTAAATGCTTTATTACTTTTTGCATTTAGATAACTTAAGTGGAAATCTTTGTGTTACTCTACAGTTTTCCTTTAACTGGAGCCTTTGCTTCCTGTCCAGTCTCCCAGTGCTGAATCATGGGCTCTGTTTCATAGGCAGAGTCCCATTGGTACCAGGAGCAGTGAACAAAATGCAGAATTATCGTGGGTCAGGGTTTTGTAGGCATCCGGGGCTCCTTGTTTAATCAGCAGGTGAAGTAGCACTGAGGACTTGAGCAATAGCAGGTTGCCAGCCCACCCACAAGGCCTGGGGAGCAATGCCAGAGGCACAGAGGTGGCTTCTGTCACGCCTGGCCTGAGCTGGGTCACACGTGCTGCTGCCTGCCTGCACCTGTACCCTTTCCACCTTCCTGAGACTTCATGTGATGAGCACAGCTGCTATTTTTCAATCTGAGTGCCTTCTGCTATCTGACAAAATAGGGGGTATTTTAGGCTTTTTTACATGCAACAGGCACGAAAACTCTCTGCTAAAAGCGCTTGCAAAGAGAATGTTCCTTTGAAGGCAGGCTGCTGTTTCTTGTGGATGAAGTGCAGTGATGCTGGTCTCACAGAGCAATGGAAAACACTGTGCTGAGGAGGAGAAAGGAGTACAAAGGAAGCACTCCATTAAAACCTGTAAATTCACCACAAAGATCTCCTACAAAGGGAATCTGAAATGCCTTTCTCTGTTGCAAACACAGTAATACTTTATGATCTTTGCTTGTCCTGCTAGACTCTGCCCTGGCTCTCTGAGCATTCCAATACGCTTACTGTAATCATCTCTTGTCCTTACCTGCAGCCAAACGTTTTTTAGGTCAGGGATTGTTGTTGATTTGCTTCCATATAGGGTGCACCTTTCAGCTGCAAATTACTTCCTCAGATCTGCTTCTGTCAAAACGCTTGATCTGAACTGGTTTCTACTCTGACTGAGAGGCAGTTGTAAAAGCTTGAGCCTAATGCAGCAGCTGCCCAAAGCTGAACTCTTCTGTTTAATGCGCAGTTCTGGACCGAAATTGTACAACCTTGGCTTTATTCTATATTGTGGCTAGGAGATTTCTGGGTGACTGCTGTCTTTTCTAGGGAGATATTACTTGCTTTATAGTGTGCAGGCAAAGCACAGGGACTGTTTTTCAGCATTGCTTTGCACTGTTCTTTGTGCTGGGCATGTGCCATGGGGAAGCTGCAAAGCAACTTGGAGGCCAACTTATTGTGGCTTAAGGAGAGGGTTAATAAACCATACTGGTTACTTCTTTTGAAGCAAAACATTTTCTAGAATGTTGTCATTCCATCAGAAACCTTTGCTGTCCCAGAAAGCACATGCTTCAAGCCGATGTCAGGCTGTGACTTCTGTCCAGGAAATAGGGGGAATGTGATGATAGTAAGGGGAATATACTGTTTAATGTGTCAGTTGGAGAATTCAAGCTCTGGAGAGACAGTAGCACTGTCCTGTGTCTATAAAGACCTTCACCTGTCTGTTGAAACTTCCAGCAGCAGCAAACTTTCAGTGATTGTGTGCCCTCACTAGAGGGAAAATAGGCTGCTGGGAGTTAGTGACCTCCAACCTAATGAAAAGAAAAAGAATTGCCATCATATCCCTTTTTAATTTCAGATCACAGCTAATCTAAGCCTTCCCATAAAAACATGGCTGAACTTCAGGTATTGAAGTTTTGTGCTATTCTCCACGCACCCAATTAAAGAAATCTCTCCATGTTTTCTCTTTTCCATGTTTGTTTTACAGGTTTCAGATGGACTCCAATGGAAATAAGGAAGTACTGCAAACCTTGTCCTCAGCAAGTCCCTCTGGTGCTTCCTGGACCACTTCCACAGCTAAAATGAGCAGACTGAGAGGAGGGTGAAAAGCATCTGCCTACATGCACAACTCACAGTGCTTCACTTGTTGGAGGGCCCTCCTTTCACAGATGGAACATGAGTGTATATTGCTTTTTGTTCAAGGAAAGGCTTCAGTACTGTTTATTCATTCCTTCACTCAGGCACCTTTGTTAGTATTAACCTGGCAGAAAGAGTCAGGCAAAGTTGTCTGGCTGCCCCCAGACTTTGTGTCAGTTGAATATTCCTCTGCACCAAACAGGGATTTAGCTCCTCTAGTAAGAGAATGAGGAGAGCTGGTTGAAGAGGTGGCTGAATTACATTGTTTTGCATTTCTAGATTGCCTAAAAGATGGTAAAGGGCTGATGCTATTGTTTCTAGTTATTGGTACACATGCATATTTAACCTTTCTTTAAATGATTTATTTTATATTAACAAAGGTGTTTGTTTGTAGCCAGGCATGTGATGATTTTTCCTGCAGCCTTTGTGCTTGGTGCTTGCAATCCATTTGGAAGTAGGTTTCAACAAATGATAAAAATCTCATCATTTAGAAGGGGCTGAGAAGCTAGATAAGCAGGTTGTTAAAATAGTGGTGATGGGCCAGATTCAAGTAAGCTTTTCAATATGTCTTCTGAGGGGGCTAAATCTGACTTTAAAATCAAAGTGTCCTGGTTTTAAACTTCCTTAAGAGTGTCAT
The DNA here is from genome assembly GCA_013397895.1 of Origma solitaria. Lineage (NCBI taxonomy): Eukaryota > Metazoa > Chordata > Aves > Passeriformes > Acanthizidae > Origma > Origma solitaria. Next base: position 64,594 of record VZRL01003135.1, on the reverse strand, counting down.
CAGGTGGTTATTTAAAAGCATACTGAAAAGATATTAAATGTAATCAGATTTCATCTGTTCCTCTGAAGCCAGAAGGCAGACGTTCTTTCAAGACACCGGAGTTGTGTGATCATGTCAATAAACAAAGCTTAGTGGAGCATGAAATAAACGCTAAGAATAATACCAAAGGGCTGAATAACAGAGAAACTGAAGCACCCACTGATACTTCACTCATGTATCTTCTGTCCTTTCCTAACTGTCCTCTGCATTGCTGCTATTTCTTTGCCTGGGGGAGAGTCCTTAAAACTGAATTACTTGGTTGTTCATAAATTCAGTTTTCCTTCTAGTGAATATGAGGAGGAGTAAAAACCTTTTCTGCTGCTGGGCAAATTGCAGCTTGCAAACAGTAATTTTTCCCTCAATACTCATAGTGCTACTCTTTCTCTTAATATAATTGTCAGAATGATAGAAATGGTCTCGGTGTCCTCCACAATTTGGGAGAGTTGAATGGGAGCTGTCAGAGGTCTGTTGTAACACACGCAGGCAAATACAATTCCAAAAGGTCAAGTTTGTGGTCCTGCTCTTACTGGGAATGTTTCTATTGTACTAAGCAATTGAGCCTATTTCTGGGTCTTCTCTGTGCTTGCTATTACTTTATTTTCATATTGGTTTTGAAATTAGGTAGACCTGACACTCAGCTTCCTATTTTTGAAGACCTAACCACGCATAGAACTTTTATATCAAGTATAAAGGAGCTCTGCCAGTCTTCCTTGCAAGACCTCTGAATCAGGAGCTTGATGAAGGAAGTGTGTTTCATTGTTCTGTTGCTGGTCAGGGGGCCAACATATTTTATTTCTGTTGTCTTGTGGAGCTCACAGAAAGAATCTGTAGAATATAAATGACAAGTAAATATAGAAAGCATTTTTGGTATTAAGTGTGTTTGCAGAAGGGTTTGACTCTAAAATATGGCCATGTGTTTACAGCTCTGTATAAAATCCACTAAGAGGTTTGAAGATTCTGTTGTCTCATCTGAGTTTAAGCCCTTTTATATCTGAAAAATGCTGTATGGTTTTCCTCTTTGCCTTACACCCTCCAACCCTCCTTCAGGCAAAATATTCCCTCTGATAACAAAAGAGATCATTAACAAAATTATTACGGAAATACTCTGGGTATCTGGAGAGATCCAAACACAATTTAATGCACTTAAGTATTTTTACTCACTAAGTTTCCCAGACTGGCCTCAATCCCTCGTTGGGGGCTGTTCAAGTTAAAAATGCTACTTTTGTGAGATCCTAGTCTTGGCTGAGAAGACTAAAGCAGGAATCTCCAAATTATTTCAGCATGGATTGTGACTGCTTTCCAAGTTCTTTGTTGCTTCATATAGAGGTATCAGAATGTTGTGTGTCCTCTTGAAAGTAATTCCTAAACAGAGTTTGACTCATGTACCAGGCCATTTCCCCATGTGGTAGACCAGAGCTGATCATGGTTTCACTTACAGGCATTCTTCTTTTTGTTTTCCTTTCAATTCTACATGTACTTGTCTCGCATTACCAGAGGAGAAACATATTTGCTCAGTGGCTTTTCAAAATACACAAGCTGTATGCTTACATAAAGTGGTAAATTTATCTTGTCCAAGCTAACAAATGCATTTTTTGTATCTTGTGTTTGTATGTGCATTCAGCTGTCAAGGAAGAAAATTGCACAGCCCTTAAGTTGCAATAAAGATGTTTCTGAAGTGTCTCTATGCCTGACAGAACAGATGTTGAATCCTGGTGTGACCTTGTCCATTAAGTGAGGCAGGTGGCTCCTCACTTTATTTACAGCTTAACAACACCGGCTAACACCAAATCAGTCTCTTTTATTTGGCACTATGACTGTGAATTGTCAGGAGCACAGGAGAACCTATCCCTGGGAGTTTTGGTGTAGAGGCAAGTTTTGGCTCTTTTTTTTCTAAGTGGGCAGTAGAAGAAATAAAAATATGTATTCTTTGTATAAAATATTATCCCAAAACATGCAATGGGGGCTCTTGACAATGGCTTTTCAGCCCTCTAGACTGTGTGGCTTACAACTGCTGTAAGGGCCCAGGGATGCACTAGGAATTCAGGATTTTGGCTCTGGAGAAGTTCTGTTTATCCAAAGTGCGGACTACAGGGGCAACTTCTTGTGATTCCATTTGCTGAGGAAAACTACAATCCTCCATGAACAATGTAATCTCAAATAATAAACTCAGCTGAAATATAAAAGCAGAAGGATAAATGCTCTCTATGTAGATACACAGCTAACTCTTACCAAAACTGGATAGAAGACTCATGGTGGCTTCAGTATTCATTGGATCAAGTCTGAGGACCTGTTGCCTGACTGTTTTGTCTGAAGGTATTGCTAACTACTCCCTCAGGAATAACTTTAGGGAAAATATTGTCAGATGGTGGCAGCAGGTCAGATGCATATGCAGTTTTTACTGAAGTTTGTTCTGAGAAGAATTTATCCCAAGCTTGTCTCTTTTTTCCCTCTTGCAAGTTGAAGGTGAATAGAAAACCCTCTTACGCAGACTTTTTTGCCTCAGTTCATGCAGTTGTTATTAGATGTGAGCAGTCATCCTCACCATAGCTATTTGCTCTCCAGGACTCATTTTTTTAATTGCTGTTGGAGAGCCAAGAGAGCTCCCTAGTGCTACATTAAATGGCAGGAGCAAGGGTGCTGGTTCCAATCCATGTGTGCCTGTGGTTCCCAGTAGCCTTCAGAATTATAAGACTTACAGCAGCCATTGGATAATATGCCTTGGTTTTGAACATATAACTGTTCCATCATACTTTGTCTTCTGATCTTAGAGCAGGGCCATTAGCACAGAAGGAATTCCCAAAAATTACTTCTGTTTTCAATGTCTCAGTAGTGGGGTCCCTGCTAGAAAAGTTCAGTATCTGGATATGGATTTGTTCAAGTTGTCATTCAACCTTTGTGCCAACATTTGTTTGTGCGTTTCAGATGTACCGACTGTGAATATCTTCAAGTGTGAGGGATGTAATCCCATATTCTCAGGTTGATGCTCCACAAGGGAGCTAAGGACAGATTTCCTATAGGATAAGCACCTTACACTCCCAATGCCATCTGGTCAGGCTCTGAACACGTTATCAGAGAAATCAGGTCACTATGTTCCTATGACCAATCCTCAGCTGAACGTGACCGCTCTGGCTTCTGCAGCCTGACACAGTCTCCACAACCTCAGCTCTCCCAAGAAGCTCTCGTGCCAAGCCCAGGTTCTGTCAGCCACTCAGGCTCCATGGGGGATGTTCCTTGCAGAGCTGATTGCTGCCGGCACAGCACAGCTACTCAGGGCTGATGAGCTACACCTGCTCTAGGAGGCATTTGAGCCGAGCATTCAAATGTTCCAGCACACAAAAACTCCTGCGAGGCACCTGTCCAATCATTTAACTCTATCGCTCTGCACGTCCCTCTGTGGTAAGTGTGGTGCAGTCCCAGCAAGGGATACATCCTGGCTAAAGGAGCTCAGAGAACAAAAGCCAAGTAGCAGCAGGGTTTCCTTCAAGCACCTGACAAGCAAGGTGCTGCTCAGGTCAGTGAAGAAGAATGCTTTTCTGCTGGGTTTTGTCATGTTGTTTGGTCTTCAGCACTGGTGCCAATCTCAGGGGGCAAAAAGACATATTCCTGAGGCACCATTTGGTGCTTACCTGGTCTCTGAAAATCAAATCTCTGTAGCATGTTCTTCAGACTGTCTCCCAAAACTGAAGTGCACTGGAAAATGCTGTCTTTACTAGGTGGGTCCTCCACACCAAGCTTCCTGTCTGCATTGTCCCAGAACCCTGTGTCACAGCCACTGCCAGTTGTGTGGCCTGTTCACTGAGCAAGGCTAAAACCTACTTGCATCACAGAAATTTCCCCAAGGGATCAATATGCCTGTAAAGGAAGATGTTTTCATAGAAAAAAAAAAAAAGTGTGAAGAAGTCCATCTGTTTACGAATGCAATCAGAGAAAGAGTAAGATGGTTAAAAATGAGATTCTGTATGAGCTAATGCAGCAGTGTCTTCCAGTCCCCCTTTAAAGTGTTCTTTTTTACTCAATGTCTTTCCAGTCATTAACTTCCATTACTTGGGATACAACAAATGACTGCAGTTGTCACCGAGCTCTTATCTTGATGTTGTTTGAATGTACCAAGGTTAAACACTTCAGCATTTTCCTTTTACCTAGTTAAATATATACCAATACTGCTGCTTTAGTCTGCATGCATCTTCAGGTGTGTGGGTGATGAAAAGAGAGAAAGCATTATGTGCGTGTTGACCTTTAGCTTGTAATCTCCACCTTTGATAGTCTTTGAAAGGAACTCCTCTTAAAATTTCCATTTAAGTCAAGACTCAGCAGTTTTTAAAACAGATCCTTGAGTCTGAGATGTAAGGTCAGTCTGTTCTTCATAATTTTATTATAAAATGTGCTTTGCACTTTTTCCTGTCTCTTGGACAGAACTTTCTATTTCCTTCCTCAACATTCTTTTCATGCTTTCTTTTGTTCCTGAACATGTCAACTCTTCCTCTTTGTCTGTTCTCACTGCATAGAAAAGTAATATTTTGTCTCTTGGCATGATGGTCCCCACCCATTCTTTGTCTATGTGGGATCTCAAAGAAATTCTTCTTCTGTCTGAATTTCCCTAAGTGCTGAACTATGTTAATTTGTTTCCATGAATTTCTGTCCATGAGACTGACTGGAGTGTACCTTTTCAATAAGCTGTGTCATAAAATGGTGCTGTATTGCCTTTTTTGTTTTCAGACATTAATTTTATACCAAGGATAATTACAGGATTTTAACATCTCCATTTCAAGGTACCATAAAATCATACTAAAACCATAGTATGAGAAGGATTTTTCTGTCATTTAATTTGAATTTCAGTGTTCACTGCAATAACTTTGGATCATGTTATCTTCGTTAGCAGTTGTGGAAGTCTCTTCTCAGATATTTTATTCATTCTTCAACTTGACATCTATTGCTGAGATTCGCGCTATGTAGTTCTCTCAATTTATCTTATTGATAGATTGTTTTAAAAAGAAAAGGGCAAGTAAGTACAGCATGTTGAGATAAAGTACTAGAAAGTGTGGGAGGAGATGGTAAGAGCACAGTGCTCATAGGTAGAGCTAGTAGGAATGAAGAGACAATCTTTGGGCTCTTGCCAGATTAAACTATCTGTTTTGAGAACCATCATATGCACATTGATTGTAGAAATCTCTCCAGGCAAAGAGTAAATAGTTGATGGAAAATGTAAGTGGGAATAGAGTGATAGTCCTATGCACTTTGGAGGTAAATTACTTCAGAGCTGATAATTTCATATTCTTGTAATAGAAAATTCATTGAAATGTATCTTGTCTTCTAGGTTAAGGACAAGCACTGCTTTGGTGGAAGGCTGCCTGGATACTCAGGTTTCCTCTGGATACAGCAGTCCAAGGGAAAGGCTGAGGTATGCCCTGGCCAGTTGGATCCCCCATATCCCAACAAGGTAAGTGCCTCGTCACTTAGTCCAGTGCGAGAGTTGCTGAGCTGTGGAATTCCCTTCTGAGAATGGTTTAAGGCACACCCTTGCATTTCCAAGAGAGGTCATAGGAAGACCCACCTGCAGTCCAGTGTCATACATTTACCTGACTAAAATCCAGGGTCTGCACCAGCCCCTGTGGCCCAAAGCGCTGGTGTGGCCCAGAGCTGATCCCTAGTGAGGGCTTTAGCTCACCTGTAGTCTTTGCATTCATGCCATTCCTGTACTGAACAGCTGAATTTGGTTAGACATGGCAGTAAAAGGAGCATGTTTAATTTTCATACATCCCCTGGTTCAAGAAGTCTTTACTGTAAGCAGGACAACCACACAGAGATGTCCACGGCATGCACACCAGCAGGGGATTTATCAGGAGAACACAAGCATTTCTTTGCTGTGCCTAAACAAGTCTTGTTATTTTTCTCAGCCACATGAAGTAAACTATAAAATCTTGATTTATTCATTATTCACACCCCAACTCTGAGTTATATGTATAATTTTTACAGGCAAAACAATGAACAATGCTAGTTCTTTCATAAATAACTTGGACTGGCTGTCTGCTGCTAAATGGCATCCTTCAGACAGATCTGTGTCATGCTCCATGGCACCACATCCGTCACAGATCATGCTCCTGAAGTGAATGTAGGCCATCTAAATATACTGGGGACTGGTATATAATAACTAATATATAATATTCTAGGGACTATTTGTTCATCTTCTATCCCTGTCAAAAGAAAATGATGAGAGTGATTCATAGCTTCAAAAGAAGTAAAGCAATTGCAAACAGATTTTGCAGTGGTCTTTAAAAGCCTCTAAGCTAGTAAAATGGATAGCAGGAACTTTAATTAAAAATGTTACCCTTTCCTCAGCTACCTGCAGCACCTTTTTTTCAAATGCTGTAAAACACTTTTTGGCAGACTAAAACTAGGAGAAGCTGTATCTGAAATGAAGTTACTTCTTTTTCCCAGGAATTCCCTAAACCTCTGCTGCCACCCACAGTGAATGACAATAGCTAATGATAAATCATGCAGGCAAATGCTCTGAGATTTTTGGTTTGTAGACTAGCATTTTTTTTCTGATGGAATGGAAGTGCCATCTCTTTACCTGTGTGGAAAAAATGCTCACCACATTTTGTTTGGAAACCACTTTGTTATCTGTTTTAAAGCACAAAACAAGCCTGGATCCATGAGCTATGTTGGCTTTGATCATATGTGGAGATGCTAAAATTGCTAGATATTTGGTGTCTGCTCTCTCTCTGTTTTCCTGATATTGTAATTTCTGAATTACTTTGGAGGCAAGGATATGATGGCTGGGTGTTTCCATTCTTGTTATCTAAAACAAGGGAGGTTCAAATCCAAGGGGTTCAAGTTGACTGAGACTCCACTTCTCTCCTTTGTGGAATTGCAAGAGGAATTCTGAGTGAATTGTGTTGTGCAAAATGCCTTGAGGTATCAGTGGTAATTCCCACAGCCCCTCTTGGCATGTGATTTACAAAGGGAAGGCCAGAGTGTGATTTGGTGTCTTTCTGCACATGCTGAGTGTGCAGCACTTTTTATGTTGAATTTATTTACACGCACAAATGTGTAAATAAAATGTCAGAAAAAATGCTGAATACTTCTCTCCAAGGTAACCTAATGTCATATACACCCAGAATTTGAGGACAAGCATATTAAAAAAGTAGCTTGAACTATTTTTATATGAGTGTGAACTTCATTACTTATCAATACTGTCCAGAGCCTAGAACAGAGGAAAATGGAAACATAAAATCTGAAGACAGTACATAGTTATTAAAAAGCAAAGCAGGACTGTGGAAAATAATATCTGTTATTTCTTTCGTTTTATTTTTCTCACTGTTTTTGAATTGCAAATGCATGTAAGCATCCAAAAACTGATTGAAATGCAACCCATGGAAACCTCCCATTTATATGCCAAGCAGGCATTCCCCAGGTGGGCAGCTCTAATGTGATGGCCCTGAGGTGGCAGTGCCACCCACGAGGTGGAAAGAGTAATTTCTCTCTGTGCCAGCTCAGTCCGTGCCCTCTGCTCAGCCTGCCAGCGCGGGTGGCAGCAGGTGCCAGCTGGGATTCCAGTGACACAACAGGGCTCCCTCAGCTGTGATCAGGCCTCCTGCTGCCACCATCCCGAGCTCCTGGTGGCATTGCTGTGTAGTGTGAGGGGCTGTGCTCCCGGGGCACTTTAGGTGCCATTTGAGTGCTGGCATCTGCTGCCAGTAGTAGGCTGGCCATCATTTTAGGCTGTGCTTTGGGACGGGGCTCAAGAACAGCTGACTTTGTGGGGCACACAATTACCCCGTTCAGGGCTGAGTAAACAGAAAAAGTGCAGCTCTTGGTACTGGTGAAAGCTCCTTTCTTGTCAGCCATATTTGGTTAAGGGACACTACTACTCGTAGGCTTAAGGTAAACATGGTGGGGCCCAGGTTTTTCCAAGATTCTCAAAGGCTCAGAGAGATGAGAGATAACAGAACAGGAGCAGGCAGGGCCTTGTGTTTGGCTGGTTTCATGTCTGGCCCTGTGCCCAGCAATGAGCTAGTTTCATATTGGGAAGTAGCTTTGTTTCGGGGGAAGAAGAGCCTCCAGGGGTCAGGGCATCCCAGGGGGCTTCCCAATGCACAATCCAGCAGTTACAACCGTGCTGCACTGGCCCCAGTACACCCCAGCTGCAGTCAGAAGGGGGGAAGTCTGCAAAAATATTCATTTCATTATTGTAACATCCTTTAACATTTAAATTTTTATTGTATAAAAATTCAGGTTGTCTAACAAGCTCCAGTAGGTATTGCTAATCAGGGACCCAAACCCAGAACTTCTGTTCTAAAGATACTGACTCTTTTCTCAATGTTTTTCATACTGAATAGTAAACCAACAGCACCCTGGGAAACCAATTGGTTCAGATCAGGTGGGTATATTTGAGATCAGGTGGGTATATTTGAGATCACATGGGTACATTTCATTCTTCTTTTATTTTTCTTGCTTCTCGCCTATGATAAAAATGTATGAATTAGAAAGTTTCTTCTACAAAGAGAGAGTGATCCTTCCATTCCCAAAAATGTTGGGACAGAAGATTCTGCTTTCCTGAAACCCCCTCCTGACCCTTTTCTTCACAAGGAGAAAATTCATCAAAATAAGCCTGGATTCATGAGCTGCGTTGGCTTTGATCAATGTATTTTTCTGACAGAAAAAAATACTCTGTCGAATGTTGCTGTGTTAGATATGGATCTGTGCATAGACACACATTAGCTAGGTTTTCAAACTGTAAGGGGATTAAGAGCTCAAACTCATTGAAATTCAGGAGGGAGGCATTTTGCTTCCTTGGAGGTGCAGGCCCTAGAGATTCAGATCCCCAGGGGATGCAACCAGGGGAACAGACAGCTATTAACTTTGACAAGAGCTCTCCATCACTTGTTCTAGGAAAATACTCTGTAGAAAAAAAGCATGTTGGTAGTTCTGGATTGAGGAGGCAGGTGAGAGGACATTTAGGTGCTATTTATGTTTCATTTTGGGCACCATGCTGGTCTATTTCTGTGATTTAATCAGTGGTTTAATACTACTTTTGACAAAGGTGGCATGATTAAATCTGCAACAACGACTAAATTTATATCTATCTTCTATATATGTGTATCTGCTCCCACACAGTTTTCAGCTTTGGATCCCCATATCATGAATTTAAATGCACTAAAAATACATTTGTTTTTCTTAGTTGCCTGCTGTAGGTTTCCGTGAGCTTTACAGGCCACTGCTGCAGTCACAGATTGTTTCAACATGGAGTTTTTGCAAATTGTGCTCTACAGGAATAGTCATACAGAGTCAGAAGAAAGGTCTGATCACATAGGAGATGGTTAGAAAGAGATCAAGATGACAAAAAGCCCTGGTTTAGCCCTGGTTTAGCTCCCGAGCTTCTGGCAGGTGGTAATGTAGTGTTGTATTGCACCAGGGTTTGCATCTGTATCATCATATTTGTTAGTCGTAGGTGAACCCAATCTTCATTAATTCATCTGATCCATTTGCAGCCTTTTTAGTCTTTTGCTCTCTGTACCATTCTCTGGCAAACTCCATTATGGGTTATGAGTTCTGTTGATATTGGCCCAAGGGTTTTGCTTTTCCCCTTCTGAGAGCCTTGCAGTTGCTTTGCTCTGCAGGCAGAGGTGTCCTTCCAGCAGCACTATAGATTCCAGGGGATCTGCAGGACACCAGCCCTGTCCACAGCATGGCAGCAGCACAGCACTGTGTCCGCAGCAAAGGCCTCTCCCGTGGCCCCCTCCATCATTTGTTCCCCCTGCCAAAGTCAGGGTAAGGTACACTATAAGCGTGTGACAGGATCGAACTGCCAGCTCCCTCTGTAGGAAAAATATATAGGAACTGTCCAGCCTGTCCCTCCCCTCCATGAGTGATGAAAGCTATCCCTGAGTGCTGCCCATCTTCAGCTCTGCACCCTGCAGGCCAGGGCTGGGGAGGGGAGACTCTGTCTGTGTGGTTATGTCTAGGCAACAATGACTCCCTCCCTTCTGAACCTTTAGCAAATAGTGATAAAACATGTGGATGAATGAGGGAGCCAAAAATCTCCACTGTTGCCCTGTGTGAAGCTCCTTCCTGGCTCTGCTCTTGCTTTCAGCGTCTCCACTGTGTGTGCCCACCTCACCTGTGCCACTGCAGCCAGCACCAGTGACAGGGGTCACTGCCGGGCAGGATGTGCAGCTTCTGCCACTTTTTAAAGCATTGCGATGGGGAACTCTTTGACTGAATAATTTCTTAGACATTTCTTTCACTCTGGCTGTTAATTAAATAACCCAGAAAATTCCATTAACACATGCTTAAAGGGCAAGTGCTTTGCCGCAGGTCAGGTTTAAACAGCTCAGCTCCAATGTAAACATCTCTGCTCGGCAGCCAAGTACTGCAGAATCACAGTCACAGCACGGTCTGAGCTGGAAGGGACCCACAGGGATCATCGAGTCACATGTATTGTCACTGATGGAGCTCCTTTCAAGCAGGTTCACCTGTGAACTTCCTCCCAGAGGGGCTGATTTTTAACCTTATAGTGTATAGGATGATGTATATTTTAAGTTAGTGCAAACACCTTCTATATGTCAAAATAAGCAATTAAAAACAGCTACTCTCTTAACTTTTTCGATGTGTTGATGGTTAAAGACACTTTTTAGTATGTTGAAAATTGCCTGCTGAAAGTAAAAGATGCTTTCAGCAATTTATGCAGCTTAAGAATTAAATTATCAGGCCAGCTCATAAAAAGAACATTTTGACTTCTGCATTTTTATTATGCAATGTTGTGTATTTTTTTTGCTATCCTAAGTGTTTTGTTTAAAAAGGTAACAATCATTTCTATTGTTTTTGCTAATACTAGATTTTCTTCTTTTGTAGTTTCTCAAGATTACCAAAGTTAAAATTAAAATAAACTTATTTTAGCTCTCAAAAACAGAGAACTGGCTTAGAGAATTAAAAATAGAGTTCAGAAAGAAAACAAATTTCTACTTTACCTTCTCCCTGACTTGTGCGTTTGGACAGCACAAATACAGTACCAACAGCAAAACCTAGGAGAGTTACACTGATTCCTCCAAATCTTGTCTCAGAGATGAGTCCCACAGCTCCCTGCAAAGTAATTGGTCTAATTAGGTGGTAGGAAGGAGCTTCTTTAAATTCCTCAGAAATTAAGACGTGTCATCCGCTTAACATCTTAGCATCTGTTACTGCCTCTTACCCATTTCTCCGCTACATCCGTCTGAAGGGCACTTTCCTGGACATTTCAGAAAGAAAAAAAATAAAACCAAACAAAAACCAAGCTCTTAAAACACAGAAGAAATTGGCTCTTTCTTCAGTGGGATGAAGCATGTAAGGCATTTCACCCCCTCCTTATTTCTCAGTTTGGTGCATGTTTGCCTGGGTGAGTACAATAATCACTTTGCTAAGTAAAAATATAGGAGAATACAAGCATAACCTTAAATCCTGTAGTAATCCTTACTGATGTGGTAATGTGGTTCTGAAATATTTTCCTTGGCAACTGGTCCTTGTGCAAATGCTACCCTCTGTGTTTATATACTTGCAGTTTTGTTTCAAATGGGCTGTTTTGAATCTCTAACAGTCAGTCAGTAGAATGACAACTAATTTGTTGTTTCTTTTGTTCTGTTTTTTTTTTAACTTTGCTGTTGTCTGGCAGCAAGTAAGTAACTATTTAATTATGGCTAATTGCTCATGTAGTAGGCATAATTTTAAGGCAGGATGTGCTTAGAACACTGGGTAAGAATACTGGGTAAGGTACCAAGTCACTGGGAAAGTTTCAGACCTCCACGTGTAGAGTAAGGGAAGAGGTGTTCCATCATTACAAGCTGAAAAGGTTAATTTTTCAGTGAAACTGTCTGGAACTGGTTGAGATTTTTTTAGGGAGATCCTGCTACTTGTTTTGTTTCTGTTGATTTGGAGGTTTTTTATATACTCTATTTCCTGCTGTGTGAATACTGGCACAGTGGCATGTAGAAATAATTTTATTAAAGATATCGATACAGGTATAGTTCTGAAAGTCCATTGCAGCAAATGAGTGTGTTACGCACTCATAGTATTCCCAAAACAGCTCCTGTTTACTGAGAGTCAGGTAACTGAGCCAGCCAAATAACTGCCGCCTACAAAATGCTTTTGTTTGGCTTCTGTTTTGTTTTAATTGCAGTTCAGGCAAATTATGCCCCCTATTTCTTTGATAATGGAGCCAGAAGCACAAACGGGAACATGGCACTTCTCAGCCTTTCGGAGGACACGCCTGTCGGTCAGTATTAAAATTTGTATGTTTAAACTGTGAAACTGGAGTTGCTTGCTCTTATGATTAACACATATATTTTCTTGTAGGTTGTTTTTATGTACTGTGATCTCACATGTTTTCCTCTCAAGCTTCTAATTGGCCTCAATTTAAAATGACATGTTTGAATTGTAGCTGCGATTTAAAACATGATTTCTAGCTCCCTTTTATTTGGTCCACCAATCTATTCACAGCTTCAGAGCACGGATCTTTGGGGTCAGAAATAAATTCATGGTGGTGAGAGGCGTCTTACCAATTCTGTAAATGCTTATGAGTAGAAAGCCTAGTTGCTAGTAATTTTGTCAGCCTTTGTAAAAGCAAGCTGTGCATTGAAAAGTAAGGGGCATGATTTTCTTTAAACACACTTTCCATGTTTACATACAAATGGTAGAAAACGTTTCCACTTGCACTGAAAATTGCTCTGTCTAAATAACTGATTTTTTAAAAAAGGTTTAATTTTGTTTTATTAAAAATTTAAAACTTGATAGTTTTCAGATTTCAGCACTTTGAAGCAGGTCTATTTATGTTTCTTTTAACTGTAGTTGCACTAAGAAAATTAAATCAGAGCAGAAAGTGATTTATAATCAATATTTTCTGAGGGAAAAATCATCTCCTAACACGTAAACAATTATATAAAAAATATATTAAGTGATGAACATCACCTTTTCTTCAGTCTTTGCACTGAGACTTTATTTAGGATTTTCTTCTGTTTGTCTGTAGCTTTTACAGGCTAAATCAGAAAAATATTTAGTTAATGCCAGCTGGGTACTGAAGCATCCCTTTGCTCATGCCTCATGCAGAGAGGAGAGATATGGCTGCACAGGGGGTGCAGCCAAATACCCCTCCCAGGGCTTAGGCAGCTGGCATTGATGATGAGGGAAGGATCAGAGGGCAGAGCCTGCTCTGAAAGCCTGACACTGCCACCCACGCCTTTCTAAACCAGCCCAAGGTCACTCTCTGCTCTGGGAAGCAGCTTCCTGGGTTTGCTCAAAGTCTTCATTTCTGACCCAGTGGTGTGTCATCCAAGACCCACGGTGGGCCTGCTAGAGGATGGGGAGAGGAGTATTTGGAAGCAGGAAATTCTTCTTTACCTGCTCAGCTTGAGAAGAGGAGGGGGACAAGGCAGCACGTAGTGTAGAAGTGACACATCTCGATGACAAAAGGAGCTTGCTTATGATGCAGCAGGAATTTGCTATAAGCTTGGTCAAGCTTAAGTGGAAACCTCAGTTTGAAGGCCAACAGTAATGCAGTAATGTAGCGATGCTTGCAAAAGTCAGAGACAGGCTAAGGAGCTGTAATTTTTGCTGTACTTCTGCCTGGATTCACATGGAAACCACACTTAATTCAGCCTTGGCAATCCTTACCGTTCTGCAGATTGCTGGAGTTAAATTAGCCAGTGGGATCACTTGTCCAAGTGTAGATAAGGCTTGTAATGCCAGACAGCCTCAAAATGGGACCCCAACTCAGTTTGTTTGGGGTGGTGCCTGCCAGCTCCAGCACTGAAACCGCAGGCAGTACAACTCGCTTGCCATCCAACTCCCACTCCCTGGAGTGGGGCCAGCCTGCAGACATTTACAGAGCATCAGCCTCTGCCTGCCACCACTGGGAGCCTCCAGGCACCTGCGTGGGGATGAGGAGCTAAAGATGGCATGGAGCCACAACATGGACAAAAATGTCCTTCCTGTCAGGACTGCAGCGCCACATGGTCTCTCAGTTGACAGCACTCCCTGCAGCAGTGAAGTACAGCAGTAATTTCCACTGAATCTGATCTGGTTCTCCAGCAGCCGAAAAAGGACAATGTGCCTCAACAGCTAAACAGCAGTGTGAGGGATCAGAGCCTGTGTTAGTGCTCTCCTAATTAGCCTGAGTAAGAATAATGAGATATATGTGATGGGCTTCTGTATGTGCTTTTGTAACATTAGCAACCAGACTAGGTACGTTGAGGACTCTGGAGAGTTTGTGCTTTGCTTTCAGCAGTGATAAAGCTCAGGCTGCTCTGTCTTGAGTGCTGCTGTGCCTCCTGCCTACTGGCTTCATCCAGAATGTGCTTACATGTGTTTAAGTTGGCTGGCTTGTACTTCTAATTTGATGTATAAACATGCTTTAAAAGACAAGAGAGAAGCAGCTTCTCTCTGAAAGCTCCAAAAGACCTGTAGAAACCCTTGAGAAAGAGAGATAAGGCCTTCCTTTTGAAAAGTCCAAATGTGGTTGCTTTGTCACACAGCTGCCAGTGCTCCTTTGGGCTAATTCCCAGAATACCTTGACAAACAGCTGTAAGTACTGCAAGGTCCTCTCTTCTGAAAGCATTTTGGAAGTTCCATTGGAATGTGATTGCTTGGGATTTGCTTAACGCAAACTGCTGCTGCCCATGTCAGCACAGTCACTCCTCAGGGAGGCTTTGGCAGAGAAGGGCACAAACAGCACTGACATGTCAGTGCTGCAGTGCTGGGTGTGCTTTGTACAGGGCAAGAGGACCAGAGTTCACATAAGACCCCAGCCAGAGCTTCATGCCAGAGCTCAGTGCTAAATGCCCACCAGGCTGGCCCTTTTCTGTGGTGCCAGTGATGGATGTTGCACTGCAGAGGAGGCCATTGTTCTTCATCACTTGCTCTGATCTCCTCCAGAAGCAGTAGAAGGAATCTGGTCTGCCATGTCCATGTGCAGCCCCAAGCTCCACACTCCAGCAGCAGTGGAGCAAGATAATCAGTGATGAAACAGGGGAATTGAAACTTCCATATGTTTGATTCTGGATGGCTTCACTCAGGTTTGTGTGCAGCAAAAATAGGCAGGTTGCTGTTAGGTCTTCCCTGTCCTTACATAAAATTTGGAGTCATGGGCAGGATGCTTTTCTTGGCAGCAGCTGGTGTCTGATCTGTGCAACACCATGGACAGCAGCTTCGATAAACCTCCAGGAATTTTAAAGTCTTTGGCCCTGCTGAGATTGCAAGTGGTTGGCAAAGTGGTATGTGTTAGTTATATTCCCAGGCATCTGTAGGCAAGGGACATGCAGCATTTTGAAGTACTGAAAGGACATGATGGATTCTCTGTGTGGCTGTAGAAAGAGAAATTGCATTGCTGCAGCTGTGCGAACTCATAAAATTCATTACCATTCTCATATCATCCTTAACTTGACCTTCTTTTCCCTTGTCCAGTTTTGCTTATCTACAGATAGTTGTAACTTGTCTACCAAGTTGCAGACATTCTACCATAAGTTATCATAACACCAACAATCACTATTTCTGCATGAATGCTTGAAAGCATCTGCAGATTCCCAGATCCTATTTATTGCTGCAGAGCATGAGACCCCTCAAGGTAAGAGGGGCCAGAACGGCAGTCACTTTCAGTGCCAGATTTAAGAAGGATGGGAGAATTTATGAACTGAAATAGCAGTTGGGGTTTGTGGTTTGGCAGGGCAGGTGGGTAATTAGCTCTTTGCCTGTGTACATACAAAACGTGCGTGTGCTCCTAATCAAGGTCTTAAGGCAGGAGTGGGATGCTATTTCAGGTTGTTTGTTTCATCTTACCTCATAATCCCTGTAAGCCTCATAGTGGGGACAGAGTGCGACTGGGAACAGCTGCAGAGCAGGGGATTGAAGTATACTCAGCAGGCCTAAGTTCATTACTCTCTCAAAGCCCAAACATCATCAGTGCTCTGGAGGTCTCTGCACCACTCATCCTTGCATTTTCCTTTATGTTTTCCCCCTTGCCCCCAAGCAGGCACTCTTCCCATTAAAGGCAGTTTGCAGCAGCAATTTTTTGATACCAAAGCTACAGCTGCTGGCTACCCACCACTAGGTGACTGACCCCTTCAGATCCCTCCACCCTGCAAGCTTCCCCTATTCCTCCATGCTCCTGGTCTCACTTCTTCCCATCATTCACAGCTGACTGTGAAGAGCCTTCTTGTCCCCTCTGGTACCTATCATTCTTTCCTTGTTTCTGTCACCCTGGTCCACCTCTAGGAAAGCTGGGAGCTACCAGAACAGAAGTGTTAAACACAGCCTGCCTACTGCACCCCTGCAGCAGTGCCAGCAGTGCACAGAACAAAGCCCCCTGCAAAGCTGAGCACTGCACAGGGATGCTCTGAGGACTCACAGGTGTTACAGCCTTCAATTTTGTTTCAATTCTTCTGATAGAAACTACATCAGAAAATTGCACTCAGGTGGCTTCTCCTTGGAGCTGGTTGCTTTGGGTGCCACAGGCGCATATTGCTGCTGTCCATGGGGTGATGTTCCAGGCCCTGTGCTGCGCACCTGCTGCTATATCCCATCTCCCCACAACAGGCACTGGCAGCTGCAGGCTTTGTTCCAGCTGCTGCTGTAGCAGCTGTGGCTTTTGATCCTGCTGTTGATCCTGCCATGTCTCTGCTTTGCCAGTCAGCTGGTGCACCAGGGTGCAGGGAACGGAGCAGGAGTCACCTCGGCATGGTCCAGAAGGCGCAGTGGCTGGCAGTGAATGGGAAAGGAGCTGGCTTTGGGGTGGTTGTGGTGTGTGGCCCATGTCCTCCAGGAGCCTGAGCTCCCTGTGCTTGGGATGTGCTTGAAAACAGCTTTGCATTAACTGTTCATCCCTTTTTCTGCTGGGGAAATGGGGCCTTGGCGGAGACAGGTGGAGAGCAGGCAGGTGCCACCACAGGCAAGGTGGTATTTGCTGTGACATTAGGAACACAAGTGTCTCGTCCTGGGAGCATGGCCGTGCATGTCCCTCCCAGCATCTTGTTAACAGATGTCAGCTGTGGTGGCAAAGGACAGCAGCAGGACTGAGCATGAATCCAAAATGTGCTTGGCTTGTTGAACTGACAGGGAAGGGATCTGATTGCACAGCAGCGAAGGAGAGCATGTCTTCAACAAGAAGGCAAACCCAGCCCCAGAGCCCAGGGCAGAGGCTGGCTGTGGTTAAATTTGAGTCAGAAATGAAGTAAAATGCAGCAATGGAAACATGAGGCAGCCATTCAGCCTAAGTGGCAGGAGCAGAGAGCAAAAGACCTTTAAGATGGAATAGGAAAACAGAGTGAAAGCCTGGCACGGCTCCTGGGAGGAACCCAAAGCAGGAAGCAGCGAGTAGCTCCCCACAATTCCTCTGTCCCAGACTGCTGCATCATCCCCTGGGCACTCAGAGTTTCCAGCTCTTCTAACTATGGCATTTGCCCTATCCGCAAGTAAAGATATTCCCATATTTTTCTGACAAGGAGAGGCTGTTTACTTGGTATCCTCTGATAAGATTTTAGCTGTCTTTTTCATTTATTTTCTTTTCAGCAAGTAGAGGCAGCACACCAAGAACAGATTTTTAATTGGCATTAACACTGTGCTGAGAAGTGTTCCTGGGGGTGTTAATGATATGGAGAGTACTGTGCAGTGAAATTACAATTTGGAAAAAATAAGGAATTATAATGAGTTAGAAAATAAATTTTGATCCACAATCTAATTTAAAAGGCATGCAAGTGTTCTGTATTATGAAAAATGAAGCATCAGCTTTAGCTAAAAAGCAAACAGTCCAGTGTAAAGATCAATGAAGTCAGTCATTCCTTGCTTAGAAACCTCAGTAATCTCAGTCTGTACCAATGTCAATGTTTCTTCTCACATTGTGCAGCAAGAAAGCTCCTGTCTTCCTTATAAGAAAATACTAAGAAAATGTAGGAAAGGAAACTGTGACATTGAAAGAGCAAGCCCAGGTTCAAATGTATTCACCTAAACTTTCATAGTCTGTTCTTCTCCAGCCCTGTGCCTCCTGAGGAGTGGTTTGCATTTGTGTACTGCCAGTGTTTGATTTCAGGGCAGCCACAGCAGAGCCCTTGTGCCTGGTGGCTGCTCTCAGGCTCCACGAGAGCCCAGATGCAGTGTCCATCCTGTTTCTCCACAGCGCAGAGAGCACTGCTCAGCAGCTGCTGCAGGCAGCCATGCACGCTCGAAATAGGCAGGACAGCCAGCAGTACACCAAGTGCAAGGCACAGGGAAAATTAGTAAGAAGGGCAGAAAAGCAACTAAGAAGTAGAAAAAAATAATGACCAAAAAGGCAGCAGAAAAGCAACTAAGAAGTAGAAAAAAAAATAATGACCAAAAAGGCGGCAGAAAAGCACCATATTTTAGCAGCAAGGATAAAGGATATCAACGAGATGCTCACAACTGACACCTTAATTCACCAATTGGACCGAGCTGTGATAATAAGAAAATCCTTTTGAAAAACAAGACTAAATGAGTCAGTGCTGGTGCTGCAGAGCCCTCAACAGTTTTCAAATTTCTGTCTCTTATATAGATAGTTGTATCAGGAAGCAGGTGTCCTTTCAGGATACTATTTTCTATCAGTCCCAGTTAATTCCTCTCCCTTCATTTCCTTGTACTTAGTTATTACAGTCAGAAGTGTCTCATCATACCACTCTTTCCCTAATAATTTTCAGGGATCACAGTTACAGATGTGTAACTGTAACTATTGTCTACTCTGTTTTCTGGGGAAAGTACAAGAAAAATGTGGAAAATGTTTTGCAATTTTGTGAACAGTTTTGCATGTCCTGGTTATTTGTTACCTGGCTGAACCAGCTCATAACAGGGTCTCTTGTTCGTGCTCTTGTGGGCGCATTGGTTTTTGCAATGTGAACATTTTTCTGTACAAATATTGCTCTGGTAATTATCATGAGAGTTACTCATAAGCGAGCACAGGTTCCACATGGTTTGGTATAATCTCTTGCTATGACAAGAAGACAGCCATGCTTTCTAAATACCACCACTGATGGCTGGATGTTGCATGTCCATTAAGCTCCCTTCCATCCTATATTTAGGTTGGATGCATGAGCAAAACTCGCCATTAACAAGTGAGTCAGTTGGCTACAGTATTTCCAGCGCAGAGGACTTTGTTAGATGTAAAGCACAGTTTCTGTGCTTAACCTCAACAACCTGAATATCTCAGGTAACTTACCCAAGGCACAGCGGATTGGAAGTAAACAATAGTCTCAGTTAACTGGTGTTGGTAAATTGCTTGAAGTTATTTGGATGAAGGTATTAAAGTATAGTAGAATGTCAGACATGTAAGTTTAAAAAAATAATACTATAAACACTCTCACCATGCTTTGAAAACACGGGTGTTATAATTCCCCAGGAATTATAATTTATAATACACGAAGTCGGTTTGCTGGAAAAACTGGCACCAAGTTCTCAATGTTTAAAAATAGAAATAACCACCTCTTCAGCTTCTGAAGGAAATAAATTGATGAGTTTGAAAAATATATTAATTGGTGTGAGCATGAGTGGGTGTGTCAAGTAAAGAATTTAATGAGAGAGAGCTAATGAGTGGGAGTGAAGTAGGAAAGAAGATTTTGCATCCATTAATTCTGAAAGTGGGGAAGTATGAAAATGTCCTTGCACCTCCTGAATTCCAGAGCTTGGGTCCAGTCCTGTGTGAGCTCTCCCTGAAGGGTGATTGCCAGCTTCTCTGCCTGCTACTTTGCAGTGCTGTTGTTCCCACAAAGAAGAGGTCTGTGGGGGCCTTTTGTACTGCTGAGATTGTCATCCAGCTGTACAACAGCATCACTTGTGGCCCACCCGGGCTGAGAGCTGGTCAAGAGCTTGTCACCTATGTAAACCCTTGGATGTGAACAGTGTTGACCTGGGTGCAGTTCCACAGGAAAAGGCTTGAAATGACAGAAACCAGGACTGATGAGCTCAATTTAACCAGTTGGATAAAAGGTTGCCATCAGGACTATTGCACTGTCTGCTTATCCATATTTCCCAGTAAGTGAGTCTGATTGACAAAACCTTTGCCTGCTGCAGGGTAGCAAAGTTCCTAAGGACCAGGCCAGTGAAATACTCGTTGGTTGAAGTAACCACAGGGAAATGCTGTTGAATGTCATTTTTTCAGGTACCCATGTGTACACTCTGAATGGAACTGATCCAGAAGGAGATCCCGTGACATATGACCTGACCTACGAAGCTGGATCAAGACGCTACTTTTCTGTTGATAAGAATCTTGGAAATGTTACTCTGATCGAGGAGCTTGACAGAGAGGTACAATCAAATGGCACCACTCCAGGTGTTTGTGGAATTTCTTTCAGTTTAATTTGATCTGAAGCTTTGAGGGACAATGCCAGTTTATTTGCCCCTGAAGCTTGTATTATACTTTGCAATTCTAAGACATTATACTTCACTCATCACGTTGCTTTCCAGTTGACTTGTGCCACTGACATTGCTATCAAATTTTCTGGCTGCTGTCTGTCCAGCTTTTGTCAAAAGAGAAGTTTATTTCAATCTTGCCCCACTCAGACCACATCAAGAGCTTAGGGGCAGCTGTAATCGTCA
This sequence comes from Origma solitaria, assembly GCA_013397895.1. Taxonomy (NCBI): domain Eukaryota; kingdom Metazoa; phylum Chordata; class Aves; order Passeriformes; family Acanthizidae; genus Origma; species Origma solitaria. The sequence continues at coordinate 43,996 of VZRL01003135.1, read as the reverse complement.
AATCCTCAGAGAGGAGACTCTCCTGTCATTAGGAAGAAGTAGAGATTTGTGAAAGCAGTGTTCCAGGACACTTCTCTAGTACAGCAAAGCCCTTTAGCCAATGTAGCTATGTTGCTTAAAGATGTTCCCAGCAACAGCAGCCTAAAGGCAGTCTTATTCTGGCAACACAGGCGTTGTACCCTTCAATCTCCTCACAGAGAAGCTTACACAGTACTTGCTAAACCCTTCAAAACTCTGTATACTAAGAGAGAGGAATTTTGAACCACAATGCCATTTTAGGGAACATTTCTTGAAAAGGGTGGCTGATTTTTATTAGCACTTTAAGAAGCAACAGGGATTACCAGAGCAACCACCTCCTGACAGTAGCCACAGAAAGCTCAAGGAGCCTGCGGCTGGAGCATCTGTGGGGTCTTCCTGGCCTCTGGCATTGCTTTGTGGTATTAGTTGTTACTTTCATCTGCCTGCCTAGACACGTTTAAATCTGCAGTCCCTTTCCCAATCAGGGCAAACACCCTCTCTCTCACAAAAGAATTTTCTTTATTTACAGAAGGAAGATGAGATTGAAGTTATTGTCAGTATTTCAGATGGCCTGAGCACAGTAAGTATTTAATTATGCTGTAGCTTGTCAAACTGTCTGTCCTCACACACCTCCTCCTATTAAATTACCTTACAGGGACCATCTCATTTGATCAGAAAACATAATCTTATTAGAGTCTTACCTCCTGTTCCAAGAGCCACTGAACTCACAGTAACTCAAGTCTCAAGTCTCACTTCATCTCCTTGCTCAGCTATTTGAGGATAATTACAATGTAGTGTGAGCTGAAATACTGACTTAGCAGCCTGCAGAATTACAGCAGCTTCCTATGAAGTTTCACTGCCAGCACAGTAGGATTCATGCCTAAGATCTGGAGGCTTTTTGGAGAAATGTGTGACATTATAGGAGCTAGTCTTGGGCACCCAAGAGCTGCCTGTTCCCCACCCCCATGGTGTTTCTCTAGCATGACATTAAGAAGATTTGCTTAGGCTAAGGTGGTGGGGGTTTGCTTGTCTGCTGCTAGATAAAGCTTTGTTCATGTCTAATCGTTAAGGACTTATCTGAGGCACTGAGCATCCAGTCCTACTTTCACAATTTTTCTTGGCATTTTCGATTTATGGACCAATGCTGTCACAGTCAGGATAGCAGTCTGCCAGTAGGAGGATGTGGGCTTCATCACTAGAGGTACCACAAAAACGGGACCCTCTTGCTATCCACAACACTGGATAAATCTAGAGATTTTTCTCATCTCAAAAAAATTAATTGAGATTATTACAAGAAATGTTTGGGAGGTGCCAGCATCCTACAGGCACAACTGCCCTGGAAGCCTCTGTAAACAGGAAATAACAGGATCACATCCACATATCCATTTGCAAAGAAATGGGAAGTTTTGTTGGTCAAATATTTTTGTTTCTGAATTTTTACAAGAAAAACACACATTTTGTTAAAGAGGAATTGTTAGGTATTAGTTGCATGTATTTACACATCCAGATTATGCGTGCTATTAACCTAATATGATGATCTCAAAGAAGTAATTAATGAATGCTCTTGGCTGTCAGGTACCAACTTTTACAGCCTTTTACGTGTTATCAAAAAATGCATCACAGTATCTTGAATGCCATTTAAAAAATTGGGAAATCATCCCCTATCTGTAATTTATAAAATACTCTGAGATTCTTTCTTTAGTGTGGAGACATCTGGCTGTTCTCCACAAAGAAATTTCTTCTGAATTATAGCTTTTCTGTATTTTCTTATATGTGCTCAGTTTTGGTAGTGCACAGAAGTTCTGTTGCAATTGAGTTTGTTATTGCCTTTGACTACACCTTGGTAGGCAAATGAATGGGTCTATGTTGAAAACCAGCTTGAGACAAAATATGTCCTTCATACTCTACTCCAGGTTTCTGAAAAAGTCAGGATCCTTGTAATGGATGCCAATGATGAGAGCCCAGAGTTCATCAATACACCTTACATAGTCGAAGTCCCAGAGGTTGGTGAAGTTTCTTTACATACTGAAAATATATTTCTGTAGGATGTAAAGAGGGGCTAATATCTATTTTGTTGTTTCAAGAAAACAAAAAGTTGTGCAGGACAAACTCTCATTTGTTTGGTTTAGGGCTTGGATAGATATTTACTATTCACTTCAAACTTGGGGGATAAGTCTGTAGGTACTTAAGGTGCACTGGTTTGGGGGAAGCTCCCAGATGTGAGTCATTGTGTGTTTTTAGAATTGACTACAGTGGGAATAGGACATGCTCTGTCTCAGCTAAAATGTGCTGTTATTTTTATTCCACAAAGTGTTTTTTTCTTCTTGTTTTCCATTGTTAAACTGTTCCCTCTTTTCTTTCTGCTCTTTGATCCCCTCAGTGCTTTTACATTCTTCCTACCATCACTCTCTTTTTCTGCCTCCTTGCATGCTCATTTTTCATTTCTTTAACTCACCTGGTTTTCTACTTCTGTGTGACTCTGGTAACTCTTTCTGGTCACAGAACACTCCCTCCAGCAGCAGTATCTTTAAGATTGAGGCAATAGACAAAGACACGGGTTCTGGAGGAAGTATCACCTACTTCTTGCAGGTAAAGTATTGTCTGAACCTTCACAATCATCTCTGATGATTACTGAGATTTCAGAAAGCAGATTTTAAAAAGATTTTGGGGGTTAACCTGCTGCTATGGGACCAGTTTTGTACCATACACAAGAAAACAAGCATTGGCAAAAGGGATGTTGTCTGATTGCAAGCAGCCAGGGGCAGTCCAGCAGGCAGGAAGGGGAGCTGGACTTGCCCCTGGCACTCCTGTGCTCGCCAGCAGGACCCCTCATGGCAGGGCTCTTACTGGCCCTTCCTTTGGGGTGACAGGGAGAGCAAGATTAGCTGTAATATTCTACGCTTATGGGCTTTCTAAAGCATGAAATAGCTTTATTTCGGAAGCAAAACACACTGGAAACCCAAATGTGCCCTTTAGTGTCACAGGCTGGTGCATAATTGATACCTGGATCACGGTGTGGAACAAGAGGTGCTAATTTTTTTCACTGACAAAGCAGTGACTGCCTGACACCAGCCTCTCAGTTGCTGCCCACTGGTGAAGAACTGAAAGGGCTCCAGCTTTAAAGCTGAACTTCTGTATTACAGAACTTCTGTATGCCAAAAGCGCAGGTTTTTTGCGTTATATCCTTCATTATATCCTTCTTGCTATGGGCGTTTCATCCAGATAAGCTGCAGTTCCCCTTATTCAAGAGGAAACATGAAAAAAGCAAACAGAAAAAACAAAGCAAATTTGTTGCAATATTTAATTTTGGATATGAATGAGGAAACACGTTAGAAGATATTTACATAGCACTAAAGCTAATCCTGTTAAGAGCTTGGGCATACCGTGAAAGAACACCTTGAGTGCCTTGTTGAAATTTAGCTTTGATTTCACAAATTATGATCCATCTGCAGGATTCAATTTTACACAGGGCTTTTTCCAGAGAGCCAATAGTCTATGAACCAAGGGACAGCCATTTCAAAATTCTGTGTCTAGTTTATAATATATTTGTGTGGCAAAAAGGACTCTAAATGTGTGTATTTGTTGAAAAAATCTTGCCATGCCTTTGGACACAGTCTCTGAGAATTCTCAAGTTGCACAGAAAAAACCTCTCCACAACTCTTATATAAGCAGGTGGAGATGTCCGCTGACATGGCCAAGATCATTTGACAGTGGCCATTGTGTCTGGATGCAGGAACAGAGTTGTTTGTACAGATACCTCCAGTTCAGAAGAATAGAGGGAGGCATTTTTTAGGCCTCTTTTAAAATCAGATGTCTTTTAGATTTTGTTTGTACATCACAAAAATCACCAGACCACTGTGTTGACAATAATTTATACGTGCAACCCTCCTGGGTTTTTGTTTTTTTTAAATCAGTAGAACTTTGAAACACTAAGGGGTAACACCTTTTCTTTTTTTCTTCCTTTCCTCTTCATCTTTTTTTTCTGTTAAGTGTTCTTACCTCTTTCCATGCAATTAACTATGTTAACTAAAGTTTAAGTTTTCACAATGAAATACTAAAAGATTAAAAATATCTACATTGCAAGGAACTGATTTATTCTGAATAATGAGAGACTTGTGGTTGGTTCATGAATTGTTCATAAACACACAGAGGTGAAATTCATCAAATATATTATTCACCCAAGCCATATCATTATTCTAGTCTTCTCCCTTAGCAGATGAAATAAAAGATGAATCCCTATGGCAATCTTATTTCCATATGCGTAATCTCTTGCTGTTTCTTCTTTTCTTCTAGAACATCCATTCTAATAAGTTTACAATAGACCGTCACAGCGGTGTCCTGCGCATCAAACCAGGGGTCACCCTGGACTACGAGAAATCAAGAACACATTTTGTTGTTGTCGTAGCCAAGGTAAAAGGCTTTTATGTGAGACTGGAAGAGGCGGGGTGTTGTGTTTGAGCGGGACCAATTAGTTCTAATACAAGTGCTGCTGAAACATGAAGGCTGCAGAGTTGCTCCTGCTGTAACATCTGGAGGTGTGGGGGATAACGTGGAAAAGTGAGGGAGGAAAGGTAACTGCTGTCTGCTGCAGAACAGCATCTGGAGGATTTGGAATGGGCTTTCCCACATTTTGTTCATGTCACTTGTGTCATGGGGCTCACCTAGAAGTGAAGGCTTGGTGTATCCAGCCCTGGCTTCAAGAAGCATCAGCCTGTGAGCTCAGGGCTCCTCGTGCTACCCATGACCACCACAAGGACAAACCCCTGCAGGCAGACAGGTCACAGTTATTACCCACTGTAAGACACAGGCCGCAGCTAGACCCAGCACAGCACAAGTGATGGATTTCTTTTCTGCAAATATCTGTGGATGATTCTTTATTTCACTTCTCTGCTGCCTCATGGCAGGAGTTTATTTAAATCCTGCAAATATCGCTGCACATCCCTTCTTGCCACCATCATTCCCAGCAGTGCTGTGCCTGTGACCTGGCTGAGGATTTGTAACAGGCATTAGAAGTTTATAGATTCTGAAGTAAGTCTCTCAGATTCCCGTGGGGACCTGTCATACAGACAGAGTCACATGGGTGGAAAGAGGACAATTTTGCTGTTAGTTATGGGGACTTCAAGTTTCTCATATTTTTTGAAAAATGCATGGACCTTTTCATGTATTTATTTAGCCAAGGTTCATTTGAGGAGAACAAAATTTGGCTTAAATTCTGCCTTTGGGACAGTAAGGAAGAAAAAAACAGTTTATCTTTTAAAAAAAAATTGGAATTTTTAGAATTGGTAGTGCAGACATGTTGAACAATTCACACTCTTACACACCAGCAAGACTACTGACCTGCAGCTGGTGCTCTGAGACTGAGGGTGTTAAAAGCTTCTGAAATTGCTAGTTGTCTTCCTAATTGGCTCTGTTGTATCAGTGGTGCAGAGCTGGTTGCAGCCAAGTCCCCAGAGACTGTTTACATAGTGTGGCTGTCTCACAGTTTTTGGCTGCACAGCTCCTCTGTGCTTGCACTTTATCACATAGGAGTTCCTAGGAGACTTTGAGCATGCACACTGTTTATGTCCCCTTAGAGATGCACTGCCTTGCTACTATGCACTCTCTTGTGTTCATGACATAACTATACGTGGGATGAGAAGTTGTAGACTTTGGTTGCTAACTTTTTGCATCAGTTTCTAGCACTCTTTTTTCCTGAAAAACCCTTGAATTCCCTGTCCCCTCTCTAAGGATCATTTATGACTGCATATATTGGCTCAATCACTTTTAATATAAGAAATTACCTATGAGGCACTGCAAGCTGTCTTCCTAATCAGAGAGAGAGCAGAACAAATGGAAAAGAGAAGGGAATAGGGCAGCACAGATTAATTGCTGTGTTAAGAGAAAAAAAGGATTCCTGGAACTGTGCTTCTGAAGGCTCATGAGGTCCATGCAACACCTAAGCTGATTTGCAGGCATGCTTCAGCAGAGGCATCTGACGATGATTTCTATTCTAGGATGGTGGTGGGAAGCTCAGGGGAGACAACAAAGTGTTTTCAGCCACAACAACAGTTACTATAAACGTGGAGGATGTTCAGGACACTCCTCCTATGTTCATCGGGACTCCCTACTATGGATATGTCTATGAGGATACGCTCGCAGTAAGTTCTGGCTTTCATCTGGGGCACAAGTGCAGCCTTTCTCATCTCAGTCAAGATGGCCCTATGGTTTCCAACACAGGCTTTACTGGAAATGGGACCTAAACTCTGATTTGACTCCTAGGTGAAATGAGCTGACCAAATCTCAGACTTGCTCTTACTTATGTCTACTGCCAATTTGCCGTGCAAGGCTTCCTGTTGTTTTCATTAAAGTCAAAAAGGATTGTGCCCATTTACATTGGCCTAAGCCCAGACCATGGCTAAGAGCTCTTCTGCAGCCCAGACCTCCAGAGGCACGTGGCCAAAGGCTTAAGCAGGCTGCCAGTCATCTCACCTGAACACATCATGCTAGAAACCTTTGTGTGTTTGTTTGCTCAGTGGTCTCACAGTGCTTTTATTTTCTAGCTCTGATCAGTCTGGTGCCACCAGTTGGCTGTACAAGGTGTGGACAGAATTTATGCTTACATAATCCAGACTCTCTGTGTTGTCCCATGGACATAACCTAGGGAGAAGCACACCTGACATCCCTAAAATGCTGGATGCTTTCTGCTCAGTGATGGCTGGTTAGGCAGATGGACCAGGAAACCTCCTAGGCCTAAACCCAACCAGGTTATCAGTCAAGCAGCGATATAGTTAGGCGAACCAGTTATTTTCAGTCACATATTCTAGAAGCTGCAAACTGATGAGTTTTCTCTCTATCTAAGCAGTGACATGATTGTGTATGGATCAGCTTTCGCCCTGATACATAAGATTTAATTAAAATTTTCTTCATATATAGGACAAGAAATGGTATCTACCCATGAAATTACCCAACATTAGGCTATTGATCAGTTTAGCAGTGTGATTGCACTCTGTTCATCTGAGACTCCCTTGAGTTTCAGGAAAGATTGTGTCTTACTTTTCTGTCTAGAAATGTACACTGCAGCCCATGCCTGACTATATACTGCAGTTCACTGCAGAGGCTTGCACATTTCAGCAGGGCAGAGAAGTAATGCTTATGTACTTTGCAGGTGTTTAGAATGAGTGATATGATGTATATTGATTTATTCCGCATAGTTACATATAGATCTTGAAATAACTATCAGGTGCACACAGGAGTTAGTGTTTACTATGGAAATGGGAATCAATAAATGTTAATTACATCCAGCTTGAGCTCATAACTTACACCATTATGATATAATGATGGAAGCACAAATAAGTCCTTCCCAGTGTGGGTTTTGCCATTAGAATGAACTCCACAGAGAGCGAGGCAATAGCTGATTTTAGTGGTGTTTGCGCATTTGGTGTTAATTTTGTAAACTTGCTTCTTTTCTCCTTGGTGGAGCTGCCAGGCTTTACAAGTACTCTGTCACCTTCAAAGGGACTGCGCTGCATTTTGCCCAGTAGGCAGATTTTATTGCTGCTTCCAGCATAAACGATAATAAATACAGTTCTGTATTTCCAGTTGCTCTAACAGAGCCTTGCTTTTGTTTGAAAAATTCACTCAAGGGTTGTCATGAAAATGTTCCTTGTTGCCATTTGATTCACTGACAGTTACTTCAAGATTCCCTAGTTTTGCAGCCCTGAACAGTAACACTTTAGTTCAGAGGCCTGAATTGCACAGCTCATTGCCACTTGGGTGAGCATTTTAATGTGACACTCATCATTCCTCTGAGCTGATAGGAGCAGTCACATGAACAAATGGTCCCCAGTACACAAATTCTGTACGTATGGCCCACGGCCACATTATTTGTGCAGAAAGACAGACAGAGAAGGTTTAAGGGCAGTTAAATCACCATCATTTTCATCACAATTTTATGCCCTAAATGTTCTGTGGGCCAAGTTGCTTTGTGATCTCTGTTTGCTTCTACTGCCTGTCCGGACTTAATTAGGAAGGACCAAAGTGACCCAACGACTCCTTGGCTACTCAGGTGTCCATGGGGCACAGGAGCCTACACAGAAGTGTCCAGGGGGAATCTTGGTAGTGCCCCAAACTAAACCTTGGGTTTCACATTGGCTACTCCAAATCCCCTTCCATGTCTGTGGTTCCAGGCAGGTGTCCTTGGCCACGACTTGCGACTGCTCCTGCAGCCAGCCAGCCCCGAGGCTGAGGCACCCACGGCCACGCGCCTGCAGCCATTTCCCACCCAGAGCAGTGGGCACTGGCCCTTTTTGTGTTCCCCATATGGCACAAGCACAAGGGCCCACTCTGCCCCCAGCACTTCGCTGCAGAAAGACTTACAGGAGTTTGGTTTATTAATGTGCAGTTGCAATTTCACTGCTCTGATCTCAGAACACAGACTGATTTCCCATTTCTCCCCAGGGCTCTGAGGTCCTTACTGTTGTTGCTCTTGATGGAGACAGAGGAAAGCCTAACAATATTCATTACTGCATCGTGAACGGTGAGTAGACTTGTCTTATATGAAATTTGAAGGGCACTCAAAACTAGGCATTAAATTAGAATAGAATATTCTAGAGTTTAATAAACCTGAGACAAAATGTCAGGAAACAATGTCAGGTGCCTCAAACAATTTCAGGGCCCTGTCTACCATAGAAGAGCCAAGATTCAATTCAGTCAGTTTTAGTATCTTCTTCGCAGAACTGCGCTTGGAGCTGTTCATGTTGCTGATTTGTTAGGCATCAGTAGCCTGCTTGTCATTTCAGAAAGTCTAAAGGGAGATGCATTCATTCACTGTTCTGAGCATCTCTATCACTTAATCTGTGAGGTGAGATAATTCATTGGGAGATGCAGACATGGCATTTAGAGGGATATTTTTATTAATACAGTGATTAAAGTGGCAAAACAGTCAAACCTCTGATTTCTCAGAAAAAATTATATTTACCAGTGAAGAGACGCTAGCTGTACACTGAAGTGGAAGGAAACAGATGTTATCAGAAGATTGATGCTTTCCATCAGCTATTCTGAGAGTGTCTGTCGCATGTCTTTTAATAGCATAAATGTGAAACTTAGCTGAATCGATGATTCATTAGGTGGTGAAGACAACAACTTAGAGCATCCAAACTCCAGGCTACAACTTTAGGGTTTTTGGGTTCTCTCTTCCTCCAAAACAAGGCTTCCATAGCAGCTGGGCACCCCAGCTCACAGGTGTGAAAGATCCCCAAACTTCCTAAGAGAAATCTGAGGTGTAGATGCAGTGCTATGGAGTAAGTGCCTCATTGTGTTATGTGATCTGAACAGCCAGAACAGAGAGAGACCCAGGGCTGAGCTTGTGTGTTGGTGTGGGATGGGACCTATGCTGAGGTTCCTTCTTAATGTGAGGGAATAGACAGGTAAAAGAAAGGTAGAAATACTGAGGAAAAAGGGGTTGCAGAAAACAATAATGAGAAAATGAGAAAAGGTAAAAAGAAAGGTGTAGAATGAGGAACAAAAACAAGTAAGTGGGACAAAAATATGCTAAACAAGGGAGAAATTAAGTAAGGAGGATAAATGAAGGCTGAAGAACAGGGAAAAATGTCAAAGGGAAATAAGATTAATGAGGAAAGATGTTAGATTTCCAAAGAAAATAGAGAAGGAGCAAAAGGGCCCTCTGGGATTAAAAAAAAAAGGTAAGTGCTTAAGAAAGAGTGGGAAAGGAATATGGAAGGAGATGACAGATCAGTAGAACAAAATATGACTTAATGGGGAGCAGGCTTTTCTCATGCACATTAACAAAGGATTTTATTTGTGTGAAACGGAAAGGAGGGAAAGGGAATATACTTTTAGTGCATAGAAAGTTGAAAAACAGAGAAGAAAAGATTGCAACAGGTTTCTGCCCCTGCACTTCAGACACTGGCATTATTTTTGACAAGCCATTATTCCAATAACTGCAGCCTGGCATGTCAAAGGACAAGAAAATACTAAGAGCAAACAGGAAATTGTTTGATCTTAATAAGCATTTCTTATCCAGGGAGTGTGGGATAATAATAGGAAATGCTCCAATCCTCTGAACATGCCATATGGAGGAATACACATACTGCTACACATACTCCAGGTTACCAATTTCCCTGGGATAACTAGACAATAACATGAAGTATGGTGGTTTGACACCACTATTGACTTAAGCTTCTTCTCAGTCAGAACATACTTCGCAGGCCAATGTATCTTAATAATTAGGTATTGTGAGTCAATATCTGTTCAGTGTTGTGTCTAGAGTGCTTTAATGAAGTTGCAGATATTGTAGGTATAAGCAAAAGAGGATACTATCGGATGGTTTAAAAATCAGCATTGGAAATGAGTTTGAGAAAAAGAAAAATGATTGGGCTTTCAGGTCATTATCCTTTATTTCTGAAGGCTTGATCTCCTTCATTTAAAGGGATTTCCTCTCTTTTCCTTTCAATGGTAGCCTCTGCCATAAAGCACAGGATGTGGCCAATACTGCACACGAGGCAGTGTGCAGGGCTGCCCTTCCTGGGCGCCAGCCTGCCCTTGGCTGTGATGTGAGCTGGCTCCTGACATCCTGGTGAGACACTGCTGCCTCTCTGCAAGCTGCCATTCGCTTCAGCACAGATTTACCAATCTCAGGCAACTGCAGGCTGGAACTGCTATTCTCTCCAGATCAATGGAAGTTGCATGGCAGTAGCACAGTCAGCCTGTAGCCCTGTCCTGCCTGTGTCAGACTCTGCCTTAGTGCAGAAACCTTGGGGTTTACCCCAGGTACTCCAAAAACCCCTTTTTGTTCAGGACAGCCTTGCAACGGGCTGAAAGCTTTTTCTAACAACTGAACTTTTAAGACCAGAAGACGCTTCTCCAGAGACGCCGTTTGCAGAAAGTGACTGTGTTTCTTTGAGGCAGATTGTCAGACTTCTCACCTTAGCTGATATTAGTGACAGAAATGTTCTTGTTTCTCAGAGACTTAATTATGCATTTGCTAATTACAATGACAAATGTCTATTTTTGACCAAACCAGCATATAAAGAAGACAGCATAATAAAAATCTGCATGCCTGGTTGCTGAGGCTTGAGGGGAGCCTGACCAGGATGGGAAGAGGGAAGTACTGACAGCTGCCCATAAGGGCACAACTCCACTAAACTGTTCCTAGGGGAGGAAACTCTTTTTGGCCCTTATCTGTGTTTTCATCTCACTGTGACCAGTCATAGAAATGCTTCATTTTTGAAGAGTGGCTTCAGATCTACTGATAGATACAGACACACATATGGGCAAAGATGTGCTTAATGAAATGTACAGTTGATTTGCTCATGCTTGCTGAGAGAAAAAAGTGTGGAACGTAACCAGAGCATCTTGTTTGCATTGCAGGAAGTGAAGGTTCGTTTGAAATCAGCAACACAACTGGAGCCATTTCTGTGATAAAAAGCCCAAATCAGCTCAAGAAAGAAGTGTATGAACTAAAAGTTAAGGTAGGTACTGTGACCGCTTTATGACTATTGGTCTTAAATGCCATGAGTAGGCATGATTCTCTAAAATTGTTCCATTTATAGCTGACTTTACCTGTTTCAGAAACTATCTCCTATATCTGAGCAGAGTGCCAGATAGTATAAAGCAGAACTAATTGCTTTTGTTGGGGTTTTGGGATATTATTGTTGGGTTATTTAGTATCTCAAATTACTTCTTTTAAATGAAATCATCTTGTCCTAATTTCATTTCTGAGGCTAGAGAATCAATGTCCTTTACAGTCTGTAGATACCTGTTCTCTGTGTTTCCAGATTTTGTTGCTAAACTGGGAATTAACATCTTGTAACCTCCATGTTATGAGATAGGGAACTGTCAAATCTATGATTAGTAGTAGGACTGGGACATATCATGTGGTGTCATATCAGCATCCACTCCTGAGGCATTGATCAGCCACATACAAATACATGCTTACACCTCGATGAGCCTGTCAGATGTGACAGGCTGTGTTATTTTAAGCAGTTTCTAAAGAAAAAGTGTTTAAAAATGTAGAATTAAATTGTGAAGACTGTATCAGTTTTCTTCAGCATATTGGAAATGCATATAATTGTTGTGGTAAGGACAATTCCTGCTAAAGGCAGCTTTGAGGAATTGCACACTGCCAGAACCAGTGTGTAGCATCCCCAAGGGCACTTGCTTGCTCCCGGGCTCAAGCAGTGTGCCAACACGGATTTCTCACGGGCTGAGTTAAACTCAGGCACCATTTCTTCCTCTGCCAGCTCTGTTTCACTGCAGTCTGCTACCACTCCCCAGATGCAGGATGGGTTAAAGCCTTGCAAGCTTTTCTGATCTCCTAATTATGTATGCAGTGACCCAGAGCTCATGCAGGCTGCAAAATCTGCTAGAGGAACCAAAAGGGTGTTATATTACCCAGCACACATATTGACAGGCTTTGCAGTTGCCAGACTAGCATCTTCACAGAAAGTGCCTTTGGTTTTGAGCCCTTTGAGCAAAAAGGCATGTTAGATATAACTGTTGTTACAAAAATTTGAGCCAGTTTGTGTCCTGGCAGAAGAAATGTCTTAGGTTCAATCCAGTGAACCAGGCTGCATGTCACAGTTGTTGAAACCCAGACAGATTTGATCTTTTGCTTCAAAAAAATACGAGCTAGGTTTGCCTGTCTGTCTAAACTGTATCCACTTTAAATTAAGCTCATCTAAACATCACATCAGAATTGTGAATTAGAGACTAAATCTCAAAAAAAGTATGTGCTTTTTCAAATATTTACCTAAATGCCACAAGTACAGTTTTTCTTGCAGTCCTTGCAGCAATGAGACAATGAACTGCCTGTGGTACCACAGCAAATTTAAACATTGTCTTCCTTTTCTATTCCATCAACACTTTAGGCAAGCAATTACCTTGCCTCTATTGGATTATTTGTTTTAACAGAATTGTTTTCACCTAGAGTGAGTTACTAAGATCACAAAATTAGAAGGAGAATCAAGTGGGGCTTTATTGGGATTATTACCATAATCTTCTAATCATCATAAACTTCAGTGTGAAGTGGACTGAGGTTTTAGAGAAATATAATTCTGTGAATCTTCCTACAAGTTAGTGTGCTGGAGTGATTTGTACATGTGGAATAATACATGAACATGAACCTGAAGAAAGAGAAAACACCCTCATCATTCTTTTCTCCCTTCTGCCTGCTGCAGGCATCAGAAATCAGTCAGGAAGGTGACATCTCCGAGCACACATTTGCCATGGTGACCATCCGGGTGGTCGACCTCAACAACCATCCACCAACGTTCTATGGAGAAAATGGTCCCCAGAACAGGTTTGAACTGACCATGTACGAGCATCCCCCAGAGGGTGAAATCTTGAGGGGACTGAAGATTACAGTCAATGATTCAGATCAGGTAAATGGAAACTATGTGAACTTTCAGTTTTCCTGTCCTATTTTCCCAAAGACTAGAAAGAGCTGTCAGATGGGGAAATGTCCTTTTAGAAGCTCAGCTGTTTCACCTATGTTCCATAAAAACCTAAGACAGACAAAATAGTTGTGGGATCCAATACCACAGAGAGCCTGGACCCAGGAGTAGAGTTACTCTGTCCTATACTGTTATGTCAGTGGGAAGGGTGGTCCTAAACCTGCAAGCCAGTTCTTGTGGCAACTGAAGTTGAACACTCCCTATGAACTTCCCTATCTACTGGTGGCGTTCACTTGTTCCCAGTGTATTGTCCAAGAACATACTCCCTTTGAACATTTTCTTGGAGATTCCAAGCCCTTTAGTAACTTCAGGTGCAATTGCTGTCTGTATCTTTTCCAGCCCCTACAGGAAGCAACACTGTCAATGCTTTTTTATTACAATATGTTGTCCTGGACTTTATGTTAGTCAGGGTCTGCAGTGCATGATTTGATAAATCAATCCCATTAGAGTGATATTTTTAGGTAGTCTTAAAAATTATGCCAGAGCCAAACTAACCAGATAAAGGAAAAGGGAAGAAGATTCACCTTCTCAGCCTGGTGTCTGACTGACCTGTGATGCCTGTAGGTACTATGGCAATAGTTGCTATAGGGACCCCTAAGCTAAATACTGTGTGAGTGACATCCATCTGAGTTAGCCTCAGGTTAGGCAGTGACAAGAAAAAAGCCTAATGCATCTGACAATTGTATTACTATTGGAAAGAGCTCTCTTCTGTAACTGTGCTCAGTATTGTGCTGGTTTGATGGTATTGTACTTTATCAAACCCACTGGCTTCTTCCCCCTCCCTCCTGCTGCTCTGCAGTGAGCAGATAAATGACTGCTTTCAAAGCAGTGCTACGTTTATCCTGCTATTGTCACGGGGGATGGTGCTGCAGAAGGGGAGAAACAAAACCCACCTCTTCTCTTTAGAGACAAAATATATATCTAGGCTGACAAAATATTCAGGCTGCAAGTTAGGCTATAAAATAAGCAGAAAACATTGATAAATACACTGTATAGATTTCTCAAGAAGCTTCCTAGTACTCATCATTCTAGGGGGGATGGGTTGCTTTTCTTTTAAGGCAGAGAATGCAATGTTTTCCCTTCGATGCAAGGTGACTATGTAGAGAGGAGAATTAAACGTGTCTGTTTCTGTCACAGCTACTAGAGACTCTTTCTTTTGGGGGAGTGGATGATAAAAGTGAGGAGGAGGAAGCTGTGGGCAAGGTCTGCTTTAGGCCTACAGTTTGATGGAAACACCATCTTTACTTGCAAGAAAATTATACAGAAACTTCTCCCCCAGACCTCTTCCACAGGGCTTAGGGCTCAGTGCTGCTGTTCCTCCAGTGATTCCTGTGTCCCATGGCTGTCAGCTTGGAGACACGCAGCAGCATGGCTTGCTCCGAGCAGATCTTGCCTCGGTGAACATCACTGGCAGAAATCACTCAGCTGCTGGAGGGAGGCAGTTCTCTCCCTATCCCATGCCACCCTTCTAGTCAAGTACAGTCCCATGCGCAGAGCACTTTGTATTGTCAGATTGTCCACTCTCCCCATCAGCACTATTTTTCCATAGTGCAGCAGCTCTGGCTTTGTGTGTGACCAAACACAGACCACTGAGTTTGGATCCAAGGTCATTCTGTTTCCTTTAAGGGAATGAATACTGCTGCTGAATACTTTTTCCTCTTGACATGAGCTAGAGCTGCATCAAGAACTGCTCATAACAAGCCCTCCAGGGATACAGCTGAAAGTAAAGTTGTCCTGTTTGAAAGTTATTATTAGAAATTCTTCATCTCAAGATTCATGCTACAGGGAGAACGTTGCACCAGGCAGACAGTGAATCTGGCTGTTTGTCACAGTGTAAATATGACATTGAGAAACTGATGAACCTAGAGTTTGGTAAGGTAGGCTCAGCTCATTTTCACACCTTCCCTGTAAGGCAGAAACATGAGAACTTCCATTTCATGTTTTCTTTCACATGCTCCAGTTTGGTTTAAAAGAATTAGCCCTGGCCAACTGGCTCTGGCTCACTTTTCCCAGCTTGCACACAAGTAGTGGTAACGTTTCAGATACTGCTGCTTCCCATGTTCTCCCTGGGTAGAAGGTTTATCTGCATAATGGGATTTGTCTTCTAACATCACCTGGAGCTGTCAAGTGTGTGTCAGATTTTATTCTCCACAAGTGGAATTCCTCTCGCCCTACAAGTGCATCAACTTCCAAAAGGTTTTGTGTTTGCATCTCTGGAATAGCTTAATCCAGTCAGTGCAAAATGTGGAGTACCACCTCTGTTTGGAAATTGCATATCTTTATGATTCTGCATCTTCATCATTCCAGGCTGTGAGTTCTTAGGACACAGGCTGGACATTGGAAGTGTTCAAGGCCAGGCCAGATGGGGCTCTGGGCAACCTAGTCTAGCAGAAGGTGTCCCTGCCTATGGGAGGGGGGCTGGAATGTGGTGATCTCAAAGGTCCCTTCCAACCCGAACGGTTCTGTGAGACTGGGTTTGTGAGGGCTGTGTTGGTCTTACTCAAGCAGTTCAGTTATCTTTCCTTGGTAGGAAGCAGGAAGAGGCAGGACTTCCCTGTCAATATGCACGTGGTGTCATCTCTGTCTAGCTCACAGTGTGTGGCACGAAGCCCAAGGCTGCTTGCTACAAGATTCTTCTCTTAGCCAGGCCTGCTGCAGGATTTTTCCATTATGACTGAAAGAATAACCAAGCTTGTCAATCTATTTTAAGAAAAGCTGTGTCTGTCTTGTGACTAGGGCTGGAGGGATTATACAACTAAGCTTCTTAGCAGTCTCCTGCCCAGGGGATGGAGAGCAGAGGGCTCTAAGCAGTAAGATTCATTCTCATTTTATACAGTTTGAAGAAACAGAGCAATCTAGGCTGTAAGAAATGCACCATTCACTGAAAACAATCAATGCCATATCTGCTTTTATTCACAGGGAGCCAATGCTAAATTCAACCTCCGTCTTGTTGGACCTGGTGGCATCTTCCGAGTGGTTCCTCAAACTGTGCTGAATGAGGCCCAGGTTACAATAATAGTGGAAAATTCTGCTGCTATTGATTATGAAAGCTTCAAGGTGTTAACCTTCAAGGTACTTCTGCTTTCCAGGTCTTCTTTTTCAGTGTATACCCTATGTGTATGATGGCTTTTCTATCTGACGTGATTTAGCTTCTTTATCCACCTAGAGCTGTCTGATGCATTATTAGTGACATGATATTCCATGTAAGGGAAACTCATTTCTGCCTCTGGTTCACCACCTTCACAAGGTTTAATGAGTGCATCTGTGGACTGATTTAGTCTAGACAGTGCAAAATGCTGATTTTCATCTCCCTCTGGAAACTGTACATGTTGGTGGCTCTGAATCATTCTAGACTGAACCCTGAGGGTGTTATTTCTGCTCTCGCAATGACAAATTCACAGGATGAAATCCTAATTTCTCTGCAGCTAGAACTTTACCTGCTTAGCACTAAGTAATTTGATTCATGATCATGCTTTTGAATGTTGGCAGCCTGAAGACCCCAGCTGACTGGAAGATAATTCCCCAAAATTGCTCACTGCCTTTGTCAGAGTCTATCTATCTACATGGCCATTTGCAGGCTGACCTGCAGCTCACCCATGCTCTAAGCCAGCCATGCAAGAACCAGTTTCATCCAAAAGCTGGAACCTTGCATTATCACCTTCCCTGATGGATTCTTTGGCTCATCAACAAGATAATTAAGTAGTCTGGTTTTCTGTCAGCTGCCTCTGAACATGAGTGTAGATGTTTCAGTTCTGACTGCAAAGAATTGCATAGACAGTCCCTGTAATCTTTTTTTTTTTTAATTGCCCAAACTATCTCGCTAAGAATTAACATATGCTAGTTTTGTAATGTACAGAGTGGCACTTTTTGCACAGTCCAAAAGACAAAATTCCTCAATTATTTTCTCCCCCTTGCTGTATGGTTTGCTTTATGTCCATGTTTCTGGTCTCTTCCTGTAATGTTCCTAAGCCATTTTGAGCTTCATAGGTTATAGATGCTACAAAAATATGAGGCATCATTACTGTATTAAAGTGGAAGATTCTGAAAGGCCCATAAAATGCTACTGAAACTAATTATAATAAGCATACATTTATTCAAGTTAAACTACCAAAAGACCAGTAAGGAGTTACATGTGGCCTCCTCATGAATACCAATAGAAATCAAAGTAGTTAATGCGATGGCCATGAACACCGAAAGAATTAATTACCAGGAAAAAGGATATATGTTTTTATAGCTTAAGCAGTTATTCGCCTTTTTTTTGGGGGGGGGTGTGTGCGTGTGTGTGTGTGAAATTATTTCTACTGGAGAAAGACTTTCCAAAATTATTTCTACTGGAGACCATAAGACTTTGCTCAAAAAGTGCAGCCTTTGTTTAGATTCCAAACTGAGAAGGTGCAGCTGGATGATATGGTAGCAATATATGGCAGCAAATACTTTATAAAGACCTCATTGCTGACTTCATTTTCCTGCAAAGTTCAAATCAATTCCTACTCATTTTTAGTTGTCAGTGTAGTCATTCTGGTTAGAATTTTGGATCAAATATATTTCTATTTAATGTGTATCTCAGAGCAGCTTTGAGAAGTCATTTTCAGGTTTTGGGTTTTTTTCTGTTTTTTAGTTTGTTTTTGAAGACTAAAATGCCAGAGAGTAATTAAAGCTAATTTGACAGGGAGATGTACTGTAAAACTTTCTGAAGCAAAGGCTGCTAGAGAAATCTATCTTACATTTCGTGCTGGCTCTTAAATGTAGTTGGTAGTCAGGAGTTCCTTCATTTTGAGCTGTCCAAGAGTTCGGATGGGTTTCCCAAAGTATGGCAGCTATGGCAATTCACGCACCTGCCAAGTCCCTCTGCCACAGGGGCCAGATCTTGCTGTCCCACTCTGCTATGGGCTGCCATGCTTTGGGGGCAAACCTCCTGCCTCCACCTCCTGCAGCTCAGAGCACATCGTGTCCTGACAGGAGCCTGGACACGCTGCAGGCACTCACATCTGCAGACTGGGACCAGGTGAGGCTGCAATTGTCTTCAGTTGCCAAAATCAAACTCTATTTGTGGAGGTTTTTGCTGATGTCCCTTCAAAAATTTCTTTGCTGTAAAACCTGAGACTCTCAAACACAGAAGTTAACATAGAGATGCAGTGGCCAAGTTCCACTTTTAGAGCAGATGTGTCCTGCAGTAATTGCAAGCAATCCTTTGAGATTCATCTCTTCTCTTTATTTCCAACCATTATAAATGTTCACACAGCAGGAACAGCTCTGGGAGATGGCACTGAGATAGCCTTTTCCCTGTCTACTTGAACAGCTCTCTGCCCTCCCCTTTCACCTCGAGGAGATACAAATGTCCCCAGATCTGGCAGAGCAGAGGCTTGAGCACAGCATGTGCCCCCCAGCCAGTCAGCAGTGCCACTGCTGGTGAGCATCACTCGCCTGCTCCGCGGGGACCTGCGGCACGGTGAGGATGAGCTCCCACAGCCACAGCAGCAGCGGAGCAGGGGATGCTGCAGCAGCCCTGCTTCTCCTTCCAAAGCTCACCAATGTGGTGACCCTCTTTGTGGGAGCTCCTGGGACAAGCCTCCTAGGAATTAAAACCCTGATTTTTCAGCTGAGTCTCATATCTCTGTTCATGTACTGCTCAGTAGCCTGTTAGTTGTTGTGCTGTCTTGCTAGAGCCCTCCTGCTTTGTGTTAACTCGGTCTCTGCCCAAGCATGAAAACCAAACATTAGACCATTGTTCCTGGTGTTAGCCATTTGGGCTCAGCCCCTACAGAGCCCGAGACTGATGTCCTAGTGCTGATCCTGTGTGATGCAGCCACCCATGGGACAGACACCTGGGACAGACACTGTGAAGACCCCCGTGTCTCTCAGTACCCATTGCTGAAACTGCTCTTTCTTGCTCAGCCTCCCACCATCTGAGCTTGCTGCTCTACCAGCAGAGGCATCCTACTGATACTGCCCAAATCCAGAAGATTTTGCTCATTAAGGAGCAGATAGATAGCCACACTCATTTTGCCCTGTGTGGTTGCCTGTCCTTTCAGATTATAAGAGCAGTTATAAGAACGTGTGATGTCAGAGCTCTCTGTTCCCCTCAGAGACAGTGAGGAAATTCAAAAGCCCCCATGGTTATCTGATAAAGCCCTAATCAGCACCAGGCAATGAGAGCAGAAGTCCCACAAAGTCTGGTAGTAGGAGTTCTCACAGTCTTTGGGAAATGGAATTCTGCTGTACATCCCTGATGCCTGACCATGCAGCATTTGGTGTGGGGGTAATGCCACTTCAAAACAACTGGTTCTATCATCTCTTTACCCTGTTTGGTGCAGTTTATTGTTCCTGACTTCTTTCCTGATGAAGAACTTCCTCTGCAAAAAATCACAATTAGATTTATGTGATTATTCAAAATAATTCAGTGCTAATGTTTCCTGAAGTTGTAGGAGCTGCCCAGGAATGATATTTGTAGGCTGCTATGCGCCTTTTGGATGTGTGTTGGTCAGTTATGACTAGTCACATCTGTCACATGAAGTCTAGTATGAATACACAGGTTTGAAGTCCTCTTCCCACGGCTCGATTGCGCATCACAAGCACACACAAACAAGCCAAGGCTGCATATTGACCTGGCTCATCATCTCCCTGGTTCTGAGCTATCTGGTCCAACCAGGCTAAAATGCACCAATGTGGCATGGGTGGTGGAGGAAGCCGTTTTAAGAGAAATAATAGCTGCTTTGTAGTGATTTTCTGGTTTTGTCTTCTTAGCTTCTTGCAATAGAGGTGAACACACCGGAGAAATTCAGCTCGACAGCTGATGTAGTGATCCGCTTGCTGGATACCAATGACAATGTCCCGAAGTTCTCCTCTGACTACTACATTGCCAGGATTCCCGAGAACTCCCCAGGGGGCTCAAATGTAGTTGCTGTTACAGTAAGTTTCATTCACCTGTTAAGAACTATTCTCTTTTCTGGGTGTCTGTGGAGACAGTTCAGGTACCTTAAAAACAGTAGACGAGCAAGTAGCAAATCTTACTCGCCATCTGACTTCTGGACCAAATTCCAATTCCTTTCCAGAATCAACAGAAAAAAACAATGTGGGAAAGAATAAAGTTTTAGGCAAATATTTTTCAGAACAACAAGGGCCATCTGCTTTTAAGACAAATCACATGGCCTTTGAGTCCTAAGAAAGCCCCAGCCAAATCAGTGTCCAGCGGGAAGATTCAGTTATGGCTAAGTGAAATTGGATTTACTGGATTTGCTTGCTTAAGTATGAGTAAAAAGAAAACAAGATGGCTGCTCAGCAGCTATTAGTCTCCTCCTCTTGGGAGGAACCTGGAATTACGCCTATGCTAAAGGCATAATTAAACAGTTAATGAAGGCAAGAATATAAAATTAAAATGCTTAAGGCTGGAGAAAAAATATGCCTATAAATTTTCCAGTATCTCGCATTTTCACAGAAAGAAAGTCAGGGTATTACCTGGGCCCTGAGTGCTGGAGGAGCATTTCCAGCTGTCTCTCTCTAATGCAGCTGCTGGGACTGGAAACAGCCCTCATGTCACAAAGCCAGGAAAGCTCCTGGCCACCTGGGGCTCCGTGGGTGATGCAAGTCACCTTGCAGAGGCCCTGCAAGTAAGGATGGTGGAGGCAGCTCGCCAGAGATCTCTAGCACAAACTGGCAACAAGAAAGAAAATTAAATAACTAGAATAATGATGCGCTGAAAGCAGGTTTTAGGGATGGAAGAATCAAAGAAGCGAAACATAAAAAATAGAGGAAAGGTTGTTACATGAAAATAATAGGAAAGCTATTAGAGACTCTTAAACATTACTATCTTTGATGTCATAGGAATAAAAAAATTCTAGGACGTGGACAAAAAATATAAAGAGATTTAAAAAATGTTTGCAGAAGCAACAAAACTTCCGAGCCAAAGTGCACAGGAAAGTGTAGCTGAGGAGCCCAAGTAAAATTTAGTCAAGTGCTGTCAACTCAGTACTTGACCTAGATTCACAACTGTATTGTGAAAAACAAAGATGTTTCACATACTTAGAATGGCAGTTCTGGAGGAAGTCCCAGGGATGCAAATCTTTTAAGAACAGTTAGACAGTAGTTAGACAGTTATAAGATAGGCTGTGGTCGAAATTATGGGGTGAGAGAATCTGACAAGCTCATGCCAAAGAATGAAACAACACCTATCAGTAGGGCTGCAGGTGTGTTATGTAAACCGTGCAAGAATCAAAGACATTGTTCCAGCTCTCAAATATTTAAACAGGAAGATGAATGAATCAACCAGAGACACCATGAATTTTGATGGCCAGATGCAATGGTATAACACCTCCTCAGAGCTATCAGAGAAGCAGGAGCTTATGGAAATAGCTGCTACCAAATCAATAGCGTTCTTAATCCTGAGCTAAGCAAGGAAGCCAACAAGAGTATGAAACAAAGATATCATCTGGCGTAGTACTTGCATTATTAAAAGTCACATAGGCACAAGAGTGATTAAAATATAAACAAAGCTGAAATACAATGTATAGATTGAAACATTTGTTATTCATTACTTTAAATTGAATCAATTAAACAAGCAGAAGCTTAAAAATACTCTATAAAAAGTAAATAATTCTGTCTAGGGAATATTCATTAATGTTTGACTGATAACTAGGAAGGTTTGAGAGCTGGCAGTGTGTTCATGTCATTGAGATTATCTCCATCTCTATCAAAGGATGAGGTAAGTGTGGATGGATGGGGCCACCTAGCGTCACTCTCCCTGCCAGAGCCCCAGGGCACCAGGGACAGCGTTTCTGGGACTGGCAGTGACATTTCCTGGTGTTAGGTTGTGCACTTGGTCGGTGCATATTTGCTCATGCGATTTCCCACTAAAAATGTGATGGCAAAGAGTGTGAAAAGCATTTGGGCCTGTCCTTAAAAGAAAAACAAAACATTTCTTTTTGCATGTTAGTAAAGTAAAACTCTTTTTTTTTTTTTTTTTCCTTAAGGCTACAGATCCAGATTCAGGGCTTTGGGGAGAAATCAAGTACTCTATCTACGGAACAGGAGCAGATCTGTAAGTAACAAGTAAATAAATAAAACCACATAACCTCTAAGCAGAGTTTTAAAAGAATTTCAAAAGAAAGCTAGCAGGTTCATTTTTGATCTGCTCATTTCCAAGGACATTTATGCCATGTTCTTTGTGAGTTCTGTGAACAAAAAAACAGTAAAATTAGTGTGATCATTAAACATCTGCCTCGTAAACCCAAGGAATTCTACCCACAAACCCTCAAGGAGGCTTACGGCAGCGGAAATACCAATACACAGGATTTGTTCAATCACCATTTGAAAAACAGTTGTAAGAGAAAGCGAGGCTTTGGTCTAGTTGTGAAAAGTTGGTTTTACAGAATATGAATCTCTTGTTCTTTCCCCATCCCTTTCCATATAGCTGTACAAATAGCTCTTGTCAAAATAAATCAAGGAATACAAGACATTCAAGGATATCAACTTCAGTTTTGGAGGTCAGCTGCATTGGGTGTTAAAAGCCTTTCATATATTTAAACATAATAGTCCTGCATCATGAAAAAAGGGAATCTGATGCTTACGTGATTTGGTAATAATGCCTCCATCCCTCTCCCTGTCTTTGGGGACAGTGCTGGGGGTAGAACATCTTGAAACACTGGTTCCTTCACACCATGTCCATCCCAGCTCCAAACATGGCTGGGACCAGTGACATGGCTGTCACAGATATTCCTGCTGGCACCTGCAGCTGCTGGATGTGGCAGGGCTGCAGGCAGAATGCTAGAAGTGAATGAGCTTTTCAGGCACTCATCCCCAGAATCTGTTTTTCTCTCTACGTTATCCACCTGGAGCTAAAGCTGAACTCTTCTTGTTAAAGGTGAAAGCCATTTAGGAGGCACAATCAAAGTCCAAAATCCAAGATGTTAAGGGTGGTAACCAGAAGGATACACATATGGGAGCATTTCCACGATGGATTATTTTGAGCTCTTCACTAAGTCTTTAAGCTAGCTGCTAACAGCATAGAGAGAAGCAAGAAAAGGTCATGTCATGCAGGCAGACCTCTTAGGTTTAGAATGTAGCAGCTGGTGGAAAGAAGCTTGAGAAGGTTGTTGACAAAGGATTTAGGGGGAAAAAAATGTAAGTACAACTTTATTCTGATTGGCATTATGGGGATGCTCAGACTCACTGTTCTTAAGCTGTTGAATGAAGAAATTACGATGCGAACTTTTCTTTCTTAAGTGTTCTTGTTTGTTTTCCTCATGCCAGAATGGCATAGCTCTGCAAAGCTGGATTGATTTTCTAGCCCTGGCATATCCCAGTCTGCTGAACACACAGTTTAATGCAGATAGGAGAATTTCAACTAGAGGCACAATGTTTCTGTCTTGGATATTACATCAGTGGATGTGCAGTTGCGTGGGTAGAAAGATGAGTTGTACTAGAGTAAGAGAAATAGTGTTAACTGTTGAAGATGAAACCAGTATGATGGTGATCCTGCTTTGGTAATCCAAATTGCCATGGAAGCGCTTCTATTCTTCCACTAAAATGGGAATGAGGAGAGTGCTCTCTGCATGGTTAGGCTGGGTTGGGTGCTGAGGAGACACTTAGCACAGGCACTGTCTCCTACACAGCTATTTCCACCTCCAGATCTGGGATTTCATCAAAACTTGTATTTGTATTTAACAGGGTTATGAGAGAACAATTGAAGATTCTGGATTGCTAGATGCCCCTTTTATAATCACTCTCAATTGCATTCACAGTCTGAATACAGAAAATATTTTGTTACCCTGTGCATTGATCAAAGGATATATAAAACCTTTCATCTGTTAAAAGCTCTGCTGCTTGGAGCCTACACTGGCAGTCCATTTTAAAAAGAGACTGTGTTGGAATCTTCTCTATAAATCCAAACTTTGGGCTGACACTTTTGACAGTGTCTCTGTAATTACAAATGTGGAGAATTGAACTTGCAACAGATAAATCTGAACACCCACTCCATCCCAGTGTTAGTCTATGGAAAAATGATTATTTTTGGAGAAGATCATTTGCCCTGCAGTTTGGGAGATTTGAGAGCAGACTTTTTTCCTAGCCATTCTGAGAAGTGAAGAGCTTAAACATGATATGCATCACACTTCATTTAGCTATTTAGGTGACATAAATCAATCTAAATTTATGCAGGACATAATCTATTACATTGTACTTTTAAACTGAAAAAAAAAGAAGTAAAAATAGGTTTAATGTTTTTCCTTTTAATGCTAGGAAATCACTCTGGGAGAAGGTCATCACAATGAGCATTTACTGAGGACAAAGAATTTTAATGGAAACTGCAGATAAAATGGCTGAGGCACAAGAGACAGGAAAATATGAGACATTGATAGGTCTCTGGTTTTCAAGCCTAAAGGAACTAGACAAAAACTAGGTAAAGGATTAGGAAACATCCGCCAGAGAGGAATTAGGTGAAGAGTACCAGTGTCTGGGCACAGCATTTCAGTGTTTACAGCCTGGAACAAAGGTGGGCTCTAAACTCACATTAAGTGACCAAAAACACCAAAAGTCTTCTCATGCTTCTTGTCCAGGTTCCTAATCCACCCATCAACAGGCATAATTTACACCCAGCCGTGGGCTGTCCTGGATGCTGAAGTGAACTCGAAGTATAATTTCTATGTGAAAGCAGAGGACACAGATGGGAAATACAGCTTGGCTGAAGTGTTTATCACTGTGCTAGATGTCAATGACCACTCTCCAGAGTTCAATGAAAACATCCAGGAAAAGACGATGATCATCGGGTCACCGGTGAAGATAGAGGTGAGAGATGGCGCCGAGTGTCACAAAGCAGAGGCATGGTGTGTCACAAAACAGAGTGCTTTGGAAAAGCCCTGGCTCTGCTGTTTACTCTCAGGGGTCATGATGAATGTCTGAAAGTTGCCTTTTCCTGCAGCTTTATTTTGCACATCCATTTGGATGTGACAAATGGATTAAAGTGTGAATTATAGCATTTACTGACTGCTGAGAAGGAGAAATAAATTCTATAGGTGGAATATAAAATTCTATTATAGCATTTGAACAATCAGCTGGTGGACAATCCTGGATTACACAGTGATCACAAGAAGCCCAAATAAGATAAGTGAATGAAAGTACAGGGTTTGGAATACTTAACCTTCCTGACACCCCTTTGTGTTCAACCACACAAGTGAGTTCCCTTCGTTTTGTAGAAAGGTATTCATTGATCCAGTGTGGAACAGAAGCTGAAAAAATGCAGCAACAATTCCCAGGCAAAGGAGCAGAACATCCTATGTTACACACATTTCAATGCCTATCATGAGGTCTGATCACACAATACCTAATGTGAGTAGAATAAATACCACAGTACAGAAATTAAGGCAGCTATAGTTTATGGCATGGGGCTAATCCCATTGTTCTTTAGCACTTCACATTTGTCCCCCACACTGCATGAGAAGCTCCCCAGCTGAGGACCATTTGCATTCAACAGATAGGTTACAGTTCAGTTTTTCCTCTGATTTTATTTCATCTCAAATAGAAATCACTTACAAAGCAAGCAGCCTAGTCCTGCTGTTCTTCACTAGAAAATGTAGCATAGCTTCCAAGATTAAATGAAAGCAGCCCAGTCATGGCACAGATACTATCAGAAGTGAATACTCAGAATCTTTTTGCCCTCAGGCAAAGATACAAACAATAACACCTTGGTTTTTTATACCTCCCCTACCAGGCTATAGACCAAGATGCAGAAGAGCCCAACAACATTGTGGATTATTCCATCATGCAAGCAGATCCAGCCAATGTGTTTGACATAGACCAAAGCACTGGGGAAATCAAGCTGAAATCCTATATCCGTTCTCTGGACATCATCCACAACATCACAAAAAACAAAGACTGCATATGGTCATTGGTGGTCCAGGCCAAAGACCGAGGCTCCCCGTCCTTCAGTACTACGGCAGTTCTGAAGATTGATATCACAGAAGAGGTAAGCAAATGTTTTAGAAAAATCCTTATGGGAGATGATCCCTGAAAGGCACCAAAGGGTAAACATTGCTTGCTCCATTTCTGAGACTTTCTTGCCAGCTGTGTTTTGTAGAGTGTTTCTAGAGCCTTGTGGTGAAGCTGGATTCTACAGCGACAAATGTAAAAGATACTTTGATCAGAAATATTGCAAAGGTACAAAGGTAGGAGCATAATGTGATTGGGACATGAGTTTTCTTGTTAGAGATTAAAGACTATAGACTCCTGGGAGTAAAAGCAAATTCCTTTAGGGCTAAATTTCTGCTTTTTTTCATGCAGGAGAAGAAAAAATGTTTTTCCCTTAAAAAAACTGAGTGGAAAGTAGCTGAGGTCAGAGTGAAATAAATCAGACAAATCAACCTAAGTGACGTAGGAAAAGTGAGAAAATCTTTATAGAAATGCTTTAAAGTACACAGAACTTCACATGTGCAGTATTATATTACTGCAGTAATTGCAGTATTATTAGCTGATGGAAAAAGAAGACTCTAAAAGAGCCTTGCACATGTAGGTTGAGATTTTCCTTGGTCCAACTTTCACATCAGCTGAAGAACAAGCAGCGATTTATGGAGGGCAGCACATGCTTGCACGATTCTTATTTATTGTAACTGCCTTGCCATGCCTTTAAGTAGGTACCAGTAGGGAGGAAATGGGCTTTAAAGTCAATGAGAAACACATCATTAGCCTGACAGTCTCTGGACCACACACATACTGGGCCAAGATGCAAATCTCATCCTACAGACAGCAGCTGGCCTTCTCTTTGGTCACAATGCTCCTACTGCTCTGTTAAATTATCTGTTATAATCTTTCTCTGTTCTCTCTGTCTCCTCTCATTCCACTGATACTCCTTATGAGGCACATTCATATGATAGTTCTCGCACACAGTTCAGAGTCTGCCCTTCTGCCAGGGCACTTGGGTGTGCCCTAGCAGGGCAGTGCCTGGTGTGGGGCTGCCTGTTGGGGTCAGCCAGCCCTGTCAGCGTGGGCTGGGCTCGCTGCTGCAAGGCTCTGCCATGTGGAGCTGGGGCACTCTGCATGCTGGGGGTCTGTGGTAAGTCTAGAGATTTAGATTTAGATCACAGATATAAAGGAAATTAACTGCTTAACACTTTCTCGTGGAAACAGTTTTGGTGGGTTTCATACAACAAATAAGAACTGCTGCCCGCAGCTAGCAGTGGGAGTACTTACCCTCCCTGCAGGTGTGTGTGGCACAGGGTGGCCCCAGGCACTGTCCTCAGGCACTGTCCCTGCTGGTGGCCGCCAGCCTTCCCTCCCCTCCTGGGTGAGCTGGAAACCTCTCGGTCAGCGTGTGGGGCTGACTGGTGTGAGTGGAGGGAGGGTGCCCCACACCCCCTCTGCTGGGGAGCATCGTGTCCCTGAACCAGCTGATGAAGGACTGCTGGAAGGAAAACAAAAGTAGCTGATACTCTGGGATAAAGAGTTTCCTGAACTGCCTTCTAGTGCTTGAAGCAACAGCAGCACCTGATGAAAGATGGTGTCTTGTTTGAAGTCCCCTGTCTGCCTCCTTTTCTGCCCCTCCAGGGGTGTGTATGTGCCACAAATTGTGGGAGAGTCCTCCTCATAAAGCCTAAAGGGGAAGGAGAGGGGGCTGCGATGACATGGATTTCCTCACACAGTTTTTCCCCTCTCCCCATCCTCTTCTTGGTGCCAACAAAGAGCCTGAGACAGCAACAGCATCTTCTTTCTTCGAGTAGGTCTCTTCAGCAGGATCTGGGCTACTAATCTGATGTCACATCCTCCATAAGCTTTTGAATATGTCTCCATTACTTCTTCCATTGCTTGCAATGATTTGGGTTGATTGGGTTGCGGTTTTTTTAATCCAAGAGCATCATATCTTTTTTGGAGAAACAGATTTCTGTTTGCGTGTATGTGAGATGCAGTGCCAGTATCCAAAACCCTTGGTCACTCCCTGTGTCCCAGGGACAGCACAGTCACTTTGTGAAGAAAAGCAATCTCTTGGTGTAGGGACATTGCATACACTCTCTCTCTCTCTCTCTCTCTCTCTCGCTCTCTGAGGCTGTTACAAATGTGCATTTCATCCCTCTGTGCTCCAGCTGTATAAAGGCTCTTATTTCGCTGTTTGGTGGGCATTTATGTATTACTGATTTTGGATAAGGAGGATATTTTTGAATGCATCCTCTAGAGGTTTCCTGCAGTGTTAATCACAGTAAGTAATTAAACAGGCATATTTTCTGATTAACGTTTACCATTGCAATTAGCACAAGTCTGTGCCCTTCGAGATGGATGCCTTGTGGCTAAGTTCAGCAGCATTGCACATCAAAAGGGCCTTCTTCTCAGTGCTAAAAAAATCCAAAGGCCTTTTAATTTAACTGAGTCTGATTTTATGGAAATTGGTATTGAGGGGCATCTGTTAATATCCTATCCTTTCACAACAGAATAAAAAACATATGCTGGAAAAGCCAGTCTTTTTCCATCCGTATGTCTCACTCCGAAATCTATTCCTGCTGCCTGAGATTTTCAGAGAAGGCTGATTCCCACTCCTGATCCTGAAGGTTGGCCTGATGGTGGCATCCCTCGGCCTCTTGATGACTCCACTGAGGTTCTGCAAATGTAGAGGGGGCGTTTATTTACACGTCTTCATGGACTGAGGCTTAACTCCATTTTTAGACAGCATAATCTGTAGTTCTTAATAGCTTTGGCCACTCATTTAGGCTTCTAAATATAGCTGGTGAGTCTCAGTTTTAGATTCTCCTAACTGAAAGGTTCAACAAAAATCTTTGAAGTAACATGGCGATCTTCTCCTCTCTCATACTAACGGCAACCATGGGAACTGTTCTTGATGGCACTGAACAGCCCTTGCCACATTTGCAGGGCAGTTAGCCCCTTCTTTCCACAGTTTCATGTGGACTTGAAAAAAAGATTGGTTTGATTTGAGAAGTCTTGCCCCATGCTGGTGTTTGTATTGCAGAGTGATGCAAACACAGCCTTCATACACAGTGACAGCGCCGAGCTTTGGGATAAGCGCTGCAGAGGAAGCTTGCATTCTACCTCAGATCAGGAGTCACTTCTGATCCTCCCCACATACCGTGGGATGGCCTGTGCCTCACATGGCTCCAAGCACACAAAGGGGACTTCTTTCAGATGAAAATGTGTTTGGGGAGCACACCTAGTGTGCCTGGGCACCAACAGGCAGTCCCTCCCTGCAGCCAGGCTAGAACAAAACACTAGGAACACTGAATGTGTGGAAGTGGGCTCCTCAGAACCAGCTCGTTCATTGTGCAGATTGGACAGATCCATTTGCTCAAATCAACACAGCCTGAGTCGTCTGTAACACAATCGTTGAATCATTTAGGCTGGTAAAGACCTTTAAGATCAGCTCCAACTGTTAACCCAGCACTGCCAAGTCCATCACAAAACCCTGAAGTGTCACATCTACAAATAATCTGCAATAGCTTGGGCTCTTAACTGGTTTGCCTACTTACTTAGACTCCTAAATATAGCTGGTGAGCCTTAGCTGCTCTTGTGGTTGAACAGCTCAACCACACTCCTGTTGGGTCCAACTTCTGGGTACTTGGCCCATCTGCTCTGCTCACTGCAACCCTTGCATTAGGAAAGGCTCCTGAGATGCTGCCGCAGCAAAAAGATCCAGCAGAGCATTATCTTCTGTGGGCAGTGGTATTTTAACTCCTTTGACGGCTGTTAAGAAAGAGAGTGTTTCTTCCAGGTCCTGGCCCACAGAGATATGACAGCTTTCATTTTATCGTGAATCTGCTTTGATTTTATGTGTACCAAAAAAACCAGTACTCATCAAAATGCAGCATACATTTTGGGAGAAAACAACAGCTTCAGCAATTGCAAAGTGGCACTATTTGTTGACCCAGCTCTGTGGCACCGCTGGTAATCGACACAAGGACTTGAAGACATTTTAAATGCACACTTCCCATGAGCCTCTCTGCAGCCTGGCTAAGTTGATGACATTCCTGGCTTGTTTTGCAAGTTATTCCTCCTGTTCATCGTGTGAGTGTCCTGGCCATAACAAACAGAAACTCTCCCACTGTGTGCTTACAAAATGCCTGTTTTTATGCAGAACAGTTTTTGTCCCAGGCTAATTCCAGGCAAAGCTTTGTATAGTAGAGGTCAAGTAACTAGAATAGAGGCTGAACCAGCTAGCTGTTAATGGGTTTAGTTTTGGTATTAATCATCTCTTCATCACTGAAAGCTCTGAACAGATGCCAGACTTGCTGAGATCAGGGGATTGAACGAAGCCAAATGCCAAAACTCTCCATACAAGTTTTATGTATTCTTACCTCTGCAGCTGTAGTACACTGGCAACAGGTACTTCTGTCTAATCGCATTTATTCAAGGTTCTCAAATACCTAATCAAATACTCTTCAGCCATCAGTGCCTTCCTATAAAATAGATCTTGACAAAACTCGTAAGAGGTGGACTCAGGTCATGTACTACTTAGCAGGGTTTATCCGACACTTAATTCATCTGACTTTCACATGAAGTTAAGTAAGCCAGGGTAGAATTCCTACCATCTGATGGGATTTAAGTTTAAAAAAAAAAATCCAGGTAATGGAGAACAGCAAAGCTGATGTGAATCTAAGCTCCACCAAATCATGGGCTGCTTTGCTTTTGGTTTCTAGTTCAGGTTCACTCCTAATTAAATAC
This sequence comes from Origma solitaria, assembly GCA_013397895.1. NCBI lineage: Eukaryota > Metazoa > Chordata > Aves > Passeriformes > Acanthizidae > Origma > Origma solitaria. Next base: position 12,884 of record VZRL01003135.1, on the reverse strand, counting down.
TGGAAGAACTCTGCACAGCAAAATGATGAAAGTTTGTCCCCACTTGCCCAGTGACATGGTCTGTGAGTTTCACTAGCATTTTTTACCCCTTTCTCTTTGGCAATAGGAAACATTCAGGGTAGGAGAAGAGTGGGTTTGAATAATGTGTTTGAGATAGGTTGTGAAAGCACAGAAATTAAGACAATGAGGTGTTTATTAGTTCATTTACATGCCCCAAGTTTATGGATGTGGCATAAATGACAAGAAGTACTCTAAAGCACACTCTGGGGATACTTAGTCATCTTCCTCCACAGCCTGGGGGGGGCAAAGAGATGGGCATCCTAGTTTAGAGTCATAGAGGGAAATCCATCTGATCTGCAAGTCAGAGGTTCAAGTCCAAGCTAGTCACAAAGCTCACTTTATACACACTGTCTTTGGTAGCTATTTTAGTATGTGGTGACTACTGCTCCAGAGATGTCCTTTTCTCCCCACTGACCAAAAGCTGGGAGCTTAGACCACTAACCAAAACACAGATCACCTGTTACTAGACATGCAAAGTTTGGGTGAGGATTCCCTCATGGAGTCAAAGACGGGACTGGGGCACAGTGGGCAGCCTTGTCTTTCTGCAGCCACACGTCACTTTATGACCAGCTGTCAGTAAACAAACCTTCATGTGAATGTGCCATTTCTGAAGGATCTTCTGGCCTTGTCCAGCACCACTGACTGTTCAGATACCACCTGTATTCACTGTGAACTTCTCTTGGAAATGTAGTCCAAGGATGGACTACCATGCCGTGAATAAGGTGATGTATGTGCCATGCTGCTACCCTCCATTCCTCAATCAGCCAGGTGTTTATATGTGCTTCCCAACTTCTTTTACTGTTTCTGGATTCAGTTCAACATCATTGCACCTGCCTTCTCTCCTGTGCCTTGTTCAAAACTTAGCTCCCTTTATTTTATAGGCTCTCTATCCTGTACACATTTCAGCCTAGTTCCCCAGCTGTATTTATATAGATACTGGCCTCTTTCAAATATAACCATGTGAGGGTTGACCATTTCTCTTATTTTTGATATTTCCAGATCAAGTCCAGGGTAAAATCCTATATTTTAGGCCTCAAGAAGCGTCCATGGACAATATATGGAATATGCATGAGTGGCGTCCTTTCCACCATTTCTGTTACAATGGTGATCTCCACCATCATGTACTGGAAAAGTGTGAAAAGATCCAAGCTCCACCCGCAGGGCAAAATCCGCAAAATTATACGGGGACCTCCGAGACGCACAGTGTGCTAAGCTGGAAAGCGAACCGGCCATTCATTTGTCCTTAATATGCCATATGTAGCTTATGTCATTGCTGATTTCTTTTCTTTCTACAAACAAAGCTCTTTAGCTCCACTCATCTTCCCTACCTCAAAGAGTTTTGTTATGTCTGTAAAAGAGTACTTGAAAACAGAATGCAGCACATACCTGCTAACTACTCATTTGTACACTGACATTTTATAAACAGAAGTTTTCTCCTAATCCTTTTCAATGCCATGCTCAGTAATTGAGCCAATTATTTTCTTGCTCCATTCTTGCAAGTTAAACACTATGGTGACATGCAGGATTTTGTCCTAATTTGGTGGCAATACTTCTGTAAGCTTTTGTGTTCAAGTCGTCTACCTCACAGTACTATAATGTTTGCCCAGTCTTCAGCCCTATCTAAATTCTCCACCCCTGGACTGGCTCTGTGACTCTCATATTTTTTAGAGACAACTTCCATCAATCAGCTCTGCTTGTAACATATTTTGGACAAATGAAATTTCTGGGTCACTGTCTGTCCCCTAGAGTAAGTCATGTGTTTTCTTTGTACTCCTTTACAGACTCTTCACAAAGGGCCTATGGCCGCCTTTTTGATGCAAACTAAAGATAACCCCATGAAAGCCTTAGGAGTGCTAGCTGGTGTCATGGGCATAATGGTGCTGATAACTATCATGATCTCTACTGCCATGTTCTGGCGCAACAAGCGGTCCAACAAAGTCATGCCGGTGAGAAGGATCATAAAAAAGAGACAGATGCCACCATCCCGGACAGTCAGGATGGAGTGGCTGAAGTTCAAGAGGCCCAGCAACGCTGCAGAGAAGTTTGTCGTTGAGGAGGACGTCAAGAGCCTTCACAACGAGAACTGCAATAACAACATCCAGGTTGTCCCCGTGCCGCCGACAGCTCCCCTGCCCCCGCCACCCCCCGCCCCAGCTCCCAGGGTTGATGCCCCAGGGTGGCGGGTGCCAACCGTGTCTGGCTCCCTCACTCCCAAGCATATCATCAAGCCACCGAAGAAGAAAGGTCATGGCAGCGCCCACAATGCCCTCGTGTCAGAGCTCAAAATGAGGTTTGAGAAGAGGAACGCAGCTTTCGGGGAGCCCCACATCTAGGTTCTCTCAGAGTCCCCAGAGACTGCAGGCTGTGGCTGGGTATGGATGTTTTTACATGCTGTCTCTTCCCCATGTCTGTCAGCACCCTGTGAACCGGAGCAGCTTCTCACTGTGATAGCCACCCCTCACCTGCAAGTACCACGTGCTACAGTCACCCCACCCACAGAAGTGCTGCAGTCCACGTCCAGTCACGACTGCGGTTCCTTCAGCCGTGTCCCATGGTCCCTCCCTGCAGCTGTATCTGACCGCGGTGCTGAGTGCGCCGGCCACAGTCTCCCTGGGTGAACAGGGACTCAGGCTACCCCTGCTTTGGAGGTCTCTACCCAGAGCTTGGGTTTTCAAACAAGAACCTCTGCAGCCAAGGCCCTGGAGGATGCTGTGCCTGACCTGGTCTGGCAGGTGGGTTTGAGGTGTCCAAAAACCCATCACTTCAAATCCCAGACCTACTTTTGAAGACGTTGGCCTGGCTGTGGCAGCAGCACTGAGTCGAGGCGCAGCAGTGCAGGCCTCCTACAGCAGTGACCCTGTCCCCAGAGCACAGTGTGCTTTGCAACAGCTGGCGGAGCGATGTGCTCATGGCCCGAGTACCTTCATTCCCAAAAGGTAAGCAGGCAGGCTTGGAGAAGTTCTTCATTTTCCTGCAGCTTATGCTGGGTTTTGCCAGAGCACATTGACATGATGCTGCTTTGCTTCTGCTCTGCACTTGCCTGCTGAGGAGGGGCAGGAGGGGCACCTCAGCCTTCCCTGGACCAGCGGGGACAAGATTTGAGCACAGAAGTTCAACAGCAGTGCTCACTCGCCCTGCCTCCTTCTGACACTGCACCCCAAAAGAGCGGGAGCCCAGCAGGAGAAGGACATGAATAAAACCACAGGGAAGACAAGGTAAAACTGACAGTCAAATGATAAGTGGAAGATAGAGACAAGTGCTGGAAAGTTGCATATGTTGGTCAGGGAAGTGTCTGGAGAGATCATGTGGTGTTACACACAGCTAGCAGAAGGTGTCAAGGAATTTCATCACCTCTCCTGGCTTGTTTCAGGGACTGGTGAGTGCAAAAGGAGATTTCCATTAAATATTCTGGGTTTTCCTATCAGTATTTTTGAGTGAATTAAGCAACAGTTAGTGGGAGGGGACTGGGAGGGCAGCTGACAGGCTTTTTTCCTGTTTGTGGTAGTAAAAAGGCACCAAGAGCACAGCACTTTTTTCACTGGATCTACCCCATGGAGTGTCCCTCAAGTTTGTTTCTGAGGAGATGTTTTTCAGCTGAGCCAGGCTATTTCCTATCCCCTGGGGAGAAGGCAGCATGCACTGGGCAGGCTGGGGAGCAGCACCCTGCATCCTGTCTCTGAGCCCCAGCCCTGCAGAGAAGCTGTGCTGTCATGGAGTGGTATCAGCAACATCAAGACAGGAAGCAAACCTGACAGGGCACCGTGTTAATTCAAGGGGTTCAAGAGAGTTCTCCAGCTGTCATTTCAGTTGAACCAGCAGACCTGGCCCTCAGGATCTCCTCTCACTCCAGTAGCTGAAATAATTCCCTTTTTATGCACCAGGACTTCGTCAGTTTAGGGAATAGGGGGTTGAATAAGAAATTACCCACTTACAAGGAAAATCTTGTATTTCTTAACTTCAGTTCAATCTGCCTAGAAGCCAGAGGGCTCATGGCTCATGTTACCAGTGAGCTGAGCCAGCAGCTGTAGCCAAGAGGTGCAACAGGGTCCCTGCTGGCGGCCGTGGCAGCAGCGCTGCTCCCAGAGCCCCTCCTGTCACATCTCTCCTTTTCTCTGCTGTTTTCTTGCTTATCTCTCCTCCTGGGGTGGTGTGGCATGAGGCCCAGCTTCTCACCTGTGCAGTTACCTCGTCCTTGTCCCCTGGCCATAAGCTGGTCAGAGGGAGGGGACATGCAGCCGCCAACCCCACTCCTGCTGCCCTGTGCAAGCACCCACCTTCTGCTGGCTGAGTGTTCTGCAGTGGTGGCCAGGTTCTTCAATGCTCCCCAAAGTTTGTGATTTATTCCCCATACTTCTGTCTTCCCAGTGTTGTGTTATTGCCAGTGTTCAGTGTTCATTCTCTAATGAGGAAAGCCTATAAAGACCATTCAATTAAGTGAGATTTAACAGGAATTACAGGCTTATAGTCTTAGAGATTATATTTAAGAAGCAATAAAGATGTTTTATTACTATGTTGTAAGATTTCTCAGTTACTCCGTATTTCAACTTCAAAAAGTTTTTCTAATAAATTTTAAAAAAAATCTGCAAAAGGTGCTTCTGTGCATGGTGTGCTTCTGCTGGCAACAACGCCTTGTCATTGCCTGTTACATGACCAGACAGGCACAGGCAGCCAGGCAGCCTTTTAGTGACCAAATGGACCCTTCTGCAGGCTGCGAGTCAAGAGAGGGGCTGTGTGGTTTTTGGACAACACCAGGCTGGAAGGAGGGGAGGTGAGAAACCAGATGCCATGTGGCACAGGCCATGGACAGGGGTCACAGAGAGCCTCTGGCCAAGCTCCCGCTGTGCAGTCCACTGCAGCACAGCCCTGGGGGCAGCAAGGCTCCTCGGAGGCAGCAGCTTTAGTCTGACACCAGTGTGCACTAGCTCTGTGATTTGTTATGAACTTCCTCCACATGGTCAGGGGGTCTTTTATGTTTCCCTGGCAGTTTCCTCACTGTGATTCAGCAGCTCTCTCCATTCCCTACAGTGTGCTGTTGTCCCTCCCTGTAGACTGGGGCGGAAGAAGGCCAGTTATTACTGACTGGGCTTTGTTTTTAATTCCCCCTCACCCATGGCCCCACACTAGTCTTCAACTGGTCTTCAACTAGTGTTCAACCAACTCTGCATGCACTGTGTCTGCAGGGGGCTTTCCCAGGAGAAGGTTTCCCTGCTTGGCCAGCTGCTTCTGGCCCTTCCTCACCACTCCAGACCCCCTGTGACGTGTGCTGCAACTGCCCATCCTCCTCCATCCTCCTGCAGCCAAACCCTGGAGCTCCTTGGCATCCAGGCTTCTTTGCAATTTGTAACTATAAAAGGCCAGAGATGAAGCAGAGGACATGTGTGTATTTTGAAAATCTGTCATGTTTATTGCTTTGACACTAAAAGACTGACAAGATTAGGAAGTCCTGTGAAGTATTAACAGCAAGAGTCAGCAGTGACAAAACAGAGCTCTGTTCAAAAGCTGAGCAATACCTTACAGCAGGAGGTGCTGGGGGAGGAAGCATAGGGCCTGAGGAGAGACAGCGTGGAAAACACACCAAAAACCAAAATACAATTAGAAAACCAAGCTACCACAGCATGAAGCTCACATTAGGTTCTATCTCTGCTTACAGCTGGAGTGTCTACTCTACATTTTTCTTTTCAAGACGATCTATAACAATACATATGACAAGGGCTGTGGGTCTATGAGCCACATGCTTTGGTTGTGCTGGAAAGCATGAGGTTAAAAAAAGGAAAATTAGTAAGTCACATGTCCTCAGACCCCTGAGAATCACAGCATTGAGCTGCTCCACAAGCAGGAGGCAGTCGCTTTTACATGCATCTTTGTGCTTCTTTGCCTCTAGCAAGGAGGCGAGCTTTGGTTTCAAAGCAGCGGGATGGGCAAGCACTTGTCTGCCTTTAGGGAACGTGCCTGGCTTGCACCTTCAGCTGCCAACCCCCTGCTCCACCATGTTCTCTGCCCCTCTCCACTCGTCCCACCAGCCTGGTTCAGGCTAAGCATCCCCTGCAGCCACAGCACTGTCCTGGGAAAAGGGATGGGGAAGGTGGAAGGGGAAACGGCAGTTCAGTGTTTGTCTCTGAAAGACAAACTCTCTGTGTGTGTGCTGGTTAGTGTGACATTAAAATGGTCCTCAAAGATATTTAGACACAAGTAAAAAGCTCACCCCTTCTCCCTAGTACAAAAAACCACAAAAACCTCAAAACCCCCACAACCCTGTACTGTGGCTGTATTTACAGAACTGGGGTGTTCTGTAAGCACTTGCACTTCTCCTGTTTGTCGTACAACCAAAGCTGTGAATCTCTTAGGGCTGCGTAAACCTTAAGGAGGAGTAAGAAAAAAAAATTTTAAAAAAGGAAAAAAAAGGAAAGGAAAAAAAGCGAAACAAAAAAACCCACCCCCAAAACCAATAACTCTGATCAAAATAATTCTTCTCCAAGTAAAATAAAATCTCTCCATCATTCATCATGTTGACCCAGTCCTCCCGACCACTTGTTGCTGGGCTGTGCCCACAGCCCTGCCCAGCTCCCGTCTGTTCCCGAGAGCTGGCACACAGGAAAAGTGGCACCTGGCAGTGGGCGGAGCTGTGGACGAGAATAGTTAAAGACACAGCCGTGGAATGAGGGAGGGAGGGAGCGGACACCTTTGGCCACAAGCGTTATTGGTTCGGGGGTTGTTTTTTTGTCAGTGCTGGTTTTCTCGATGTGTCAGTGTGCGTTGCTCCATGGCAGTGCCGCATAGGCAGCCCGGGGCTCCGGAGGCGCAGCTCCACACCTGCGGCCGGACAGCGCGGGCACCTCCATCCCCGGGGCTCCCCAAGCCTGCCGCAGACGCCGGTGGTGGCCC
>VZRL01003134.1:128484-277753 GCA_013397895.1 Origma solitaria | reverse complement strand
AAAACAGTGCAACTACACCACCATACCTATATTTTTTCAAAAAAATTTGAAAAAAAAAGACAGTTCTAGTTTCTTATTTAGTATTTAATGCTCTTGAAGGAGTGAAACTCTTTCCCTCTTGCTTTTGTTGCTATTTTCAGCTCCCCACTTTTGTCTTCGAGAGTTACAACAAAAAATCTGTGCACAGAATGGATTCATTAAAGGTAAATTATGGTTGACCAACCTGGTCATTAGAAAAGAGCAAAATATGATTATCAGCATCTAAAGCACTCTGTGAATCAGCAAACACTCCTACTTACAGGACAACTCTGAGAACTTTAGCTGGTCTGCTTCTAGCTTTTTGGATCTAATGAATATAAGGGCCATCTAGGCCAAGATGCAGTTTTTCAGCAGACTGGGGGGCAGATGGCTACAGAAAAGTATGAGAATATAGAAAACACGTAGTGTTATTTCCCAAAAATACTCTCCTAGCAACCACAAATTGTCATCTCAGAGACTTTCTGAACCAGAGAGAGTGTTGGTTTTTAACAGGCATTGGTGGATTTCCATGAATGGCTGTGAAATACAAGGAAGAAGAAAGCCAGAGACACTACTACATTTCCCTATCTGAATGCAGGAGTCAATGGAGTAAAAATGTCATGAAACAAAATTCAGCGGTTTTTTGTCGTGCAAAATGCACTGGGTTTCATGCTGATGGTACCACAGCACATACTCAGCTGAAAATGTAAGTGTGTTTTGTTATTCTCCATAATGTGGATACACCAGAGAAGTCATGCTCTAGTAGTATAAATCACAAGAGTCTTCATGAGGTCAGTGAGTTTCCCCACGTAAACCAAAAGAAAATTTGGCTAGCCATGGCTTCCCCTGCTTGAGATTCTCTTGATAAACAAGGCTGTAAAGAAATATTGCATGTGTTCTTGAGTTACAGATAAAAATGATGGCAGTTTTTGAAGAGAAATTGCTCCAAAATGTCAAAGAAAAGGAACTGCATGCTCTATGTTGTATTTAAAGGAGTTAAAGAACATCTTGGATGGCCTTGTATGATGTTAGATAGTACAATTTTATTCTGTTCAGGGAAGTTTGCTATCCGACTTTATCAGGCTCCATAAAATTTCAGTGTGATATTTTAAAATCTATCTAAAACAGCAAGAACACAGATATGTGCAACACCATGAATATAAATGCAAGCCATTTAAAATATATCTAAGCGAGCAATCCAGTAACAGTCTGATCATGCAGGAGAAAAACAGATAATCTGAATTTGTCTATATCCATGTCTCTCTCTGTAAATATCTATCTATGCATACTCATAAATATTTCATCTGGATCTAGTTCGAATTTGGATTCAGCTCCTAACCTAGATGGGCAGAGTTCACAAATTGCCTGTTCAGTGATCCTGCTTTGTTTTATAAGTGTGTAAGGATGTGATTCTCACAACCAATAGAGAATCAAAAATCCTCAAAGAAGAAAAACTCCTGAAGGACAATACCTTCGGTTCTGATTAGTCAAACTCCCTAGATTCTTGCTGCAAGGTGCATTATGGAGGGTAGTCAATTCACTGCTCAATTTCATATTAGAGGGACTGAAGTGAGGGCCTGGTTTCTAAATAGCTTTTTCTATTGACCTTTGCAGATGACCACCCAGGGCACTCAGTTGTAATGCTGTTGAGCACCTCCTATGGCATATTTGTTCTGTGCTTGGGAAGACTTTTCTTAAATCAGGAGCAGTATGCATAAGATATTTTTATCCCCAGAGAGGTTTTTTAGGGTTTTTTAATACCTAAAAATTAAGCACACCTGTGACATTTTTTATTTGCTTATATAAAATTAGTTTTCATTGGTATGAAATATGAAAGAAAAAACCACATATCTTTAGCTCGTCTTTTCTCTAAGATTTTGCTCAAAAAAAAATTATCGGGTGCAACGTGTGTTCACACATCTGGATCAAAGAAATACAATACTTTTGCTCGTGAAAAGAATTTTCAGGTGAAAATCACTGGTTTTCTATGTTCTGTCCATTCTAAACTGGCTTAGGTTGAGAAGAAATGCTTGAATTTCTTTCTAAGAGGTAAATTTTCAGGTAGGTGTTAAATCTTGAAAGGAAGAACTTAACAATAACTGTCTGCTCAAACATAGTTATAGCATTGTTACTGTGGTGTCAAAGAAAACTTTTCAGCCCTACATGACCAGCCTGACTTGGACTGTCAGCACCGGCAGTGCTGTCCCCCAACAGATTGCCTTGGCTGAGCTAACAATTTTTTCTGAAGACTTCCACCAAACCTATTTTTATACGTCACCTAGATCACTAAGCAAAAGTATCAATATTTGGAAAAATTAATTCAAACCTTAATTGTGTCCTCATAGAGCTTCACAGAGAAAAGCACTTGAAAAAAATTGCCCAGTTATCTTTTTATAGACCAATTCTTAATGAACTTTTTTCTCTTCTTACACTTTAAATCAGTTGAAAACAGACTGTGTGAAATGTACCTCCTGTTACATAGTACTACCACAAGCTCTGGAGTAGCTGAAACGACAGCATGCATGGGTAGCTGCAGCACAGAGAACTCCAGGCAAATGTGCACACAACACAAATTTCACAAATTCGGGTCCCGATTCAGCGAAGTCCCTAAAACATGAGCTTAATATTAAGGATACGAATAGTCCCAGTGAACCCAGTGGAATTATGTTCCTTCCAGTTCCGCGCCGTGTTCTGAGGCACATGTGCACAAACAAAGCCATATAAACCCCCATCTATCTTTCAAATAGCTGCCGCTGACAGCTGCTGAATGCGGACAAGTATGCCCAGTGCCACTGTGGCTTCTGCCGGCGTTATTGCCTGTGTCACCCCGGCGTGAGGCCAAGGGAGCACTGGCAGCTGCTCTCGAGGGCCAAAGGAGACTGTAATGAACAGGAGGGAAGCAGGCAGAAGGGCCACATGGAGCTGTAAGGAGCAAGGGAGAGAAATGTGTTGGCTGCAATAAATCCCCTCACTGGAGCCATAAAACTTGGATTTTTCTGTTAATAGGGCTCTGAGTTCCTCTGTAATGTCATCAGAAAAAAATTACAGCGCTAGAGATGAAGACAAGGAAACTTCTTGAAGGTCTAGGCTGATTCAAACTAATTTCACCAGACTCTTTCTTCATTAAGACAATATAATCTTAAATACATTAGACAATACTGATTCCAGCATTCTGTTCCTTTAAAAGCATACAGTCTCTTCCTGACCTCATCTACATACAGTAAGAGAGGATGATTGGAACAAAGATCTATCACAGTAATCTGTGAAGAGATACTTGACGTAGGGTTGTAATTCACCACAGCATGGAGCAGTTACCCATGTGCCTCTAGCATCCCTGTCCCCTTAGGGAAGAATTAGATAAGGCTGCCAGGGCCTCTACAGTCAGACTCAATCTAATCTGAAGACTGTAGATATATGTCTTGAGTGTATAGTGTGAAAAAACTCTGCCTTTGCTGTATTACCCTTGTTTTCGACGGAAATGAGGTCAGTGTTGTCACGTTCTGTAATTGCATGTGCTTCCACACCCTCTCTCCACACCCCAGCACTATCTAAACTTAAACCTTTGGCTAATTCTGACCAAATCTGACAGAGGAGCAATAGGCCTAAAGATGCAAGCTCCTGTGGTTCTTTGAAGGAACTCAGCTGCCCAAGGAAGGAAGACCCACCTGAAAGAAAGGCAGGAGTGTGCATTCAGCCCTTCTTCAACATGGAGAATCCATGGGACAGAGGGATGCTCAGAGTGCTCAGCTGTGGCATAAGTTTGCTCAGTGCAAGTCCCTTAGTAGGTGCCTGAGAATCCAACCAGAGATGCCCACCAGTCCATTGGAAGCCAGGCTCCTTCAGTCCTACTGCCCAGGGAGCCATCCTGCTTCCAAAAAAGGAGAGTAAGGCACTGGTTGGAAGATAATGATTCTTGTCAACTTGTTTAATTTATTCTTACTGGTAAAATCTTTGCACTTGTCACAGTTTTAACTTTCTGAGGTAGGTCCTGGGCTCCACCTGACAGTGCTGCTCAGCCTGCCCACTGTACAGCCAGGGGAAGATAAAAGCAAGCATATTCTGCACATCAAGCTGGTTCAGTTCCAGTGCCGAGCGTGGACCTGCCTCAGTGCAAGTGGAGCTGTCAGCTCATACAGGCTTCACTGTCAAGGGCTGTGTCATCTGTCAGTGTCGGTTCCAGCTCACTGTACCACATAGAGGCGATGCACTGGTGCCTCCCAATTGATAACACGCTGCCAGAAGCATGTTACTTTCTCATCTGTCTTCTTGTAGCTGTCAAAACTGGAATCCATTAATTAGTTTGTTGTTGTGAATTTTATTTGTTCTGAAGACATGTAAATTTCAAAGTAAGACACGGGAAAAAAGGAAAAAAAGCAGCCAACAAACCACAAGGAAGGTGCCAATGGGGGGTTCACAAACCCGAAGTGGCAGCTATTATGAACAGTAAGTGCTGGCTACAAGAGCCCTGTCTAAGTGAATATAATGATGTGGCTAGTTTCACCACATTGCTTTTAATGAGACTGAGCTGCTTACAGGGGGCGAGATGTAGTGACAGCTAAGAAAAGGCAAGAAAACAAGGCACAAACTAGGAAAGTCAGCTGGGTTAAGAAGACTCTGCTTATTGTTTGTGTAGGGGGGTTTTCCTAATTTACATTGTTACTTAGTGGAGGGAGGGGTTTACTGAGCTTTATTTCACCATATTTTACATCTCATGAAAGACATACTGTGATTTCAGAACGAGATTTTGCCAGCTCTGTGCATTAAAAATGAGATGCTTCTCACTCTAGCACTTGAGTGGACAGTGCCATCCCTAAGCAGAATAGCGATTCCATTGAAATTTCAAATATTATATAAATTAATTTTTATTTTACATGGGTGCTTTCATCCACTCTCTCACCTTTTCATGGTGTCAGCAAAGAGACATTAGGTAAAAGTTTCAGAAGCTCCTTGAGTAAGGGACTGGGGAGCACGCATGACTTGAGAATCAATGGGACCTTAGTGCAGCTAAGGGTGGTGTAGCAATCCCTGAAATGGCACCACAAGAGCACAGCCTTGGAACCAGCCTCACCACAGGCATCAGAAGAGCATGCAAGCTCTGTCACAGGCACACAAACACCACCAGGCACAGGCAGACTCAGGCGGGTGCTGCTGCAGCCTGAGCTGAAGCAGCCATCAGGATTTTCCACATCATTGCTATCACATGCTCTCTTGTTTCTAAGCTCAGTCACATTCAAAATTGAAATTAAGCTCATGCACTGCTTAGTATTTCTAAAGTTCCTATCCTAAGGGATCTCATACACAAGCTAACTTGATCTTGGCTGTCTCACTTTCTACAAAACCCTACAAGGTAAACTACCTATAGGAAACCATGTGCCAAAAGTTTTGGCACTCTAATTCCTTCTACTAGAAGGGCAATTTGCTAAGGCTGTGACTAGAGATGATTTGTTTTAAAATTTTCTTTAAAGGCATGACAAAATACTTTCCTAGATTCTGTCCTCAAAATAGCTGCTTCTCTATGAAAATCAAGATATCTTCTCCTTTTTGTCCCAAATTATGCCAGCCGAAGGCATATAAATATATTTGCCCAATGTAAAAGGTGGGACTATATATTAACAGATAAGACAAACCTGCTTCCAGGAAATCAGATCCTTTCTTTGCTTTTGCACTGGTTACAGAAAAGGAAATGAAGCCCAAATTTGCAATTCAACAAGGTTACTTCAGTGTCAATAAAATACCTTTCATCAACGCTTTATGGCCATTGTACTTGGATATCTTCATTTGCATGCATTTGCCTCATGTGGCAATGCTCACTTTCCTAGGTATGTGTTCATCTTTTTTAATATCCATAGAAAATTTGGCTCAGAATCAGCTCTTTAGTGGTTTAAGTTCATCCACTCACACAGGTAATCCACGAAAGAACAGGTATTTTAAATGCTTCTCAGAGACATAAATAGCTGCTTTATATGCGTTTCGGGTTTTTTAGGTACTCTGACAAAGAAAAATAAATACTGTTTATGATCACTGGTTACATACTTGTAGTAACCCATTTCTGAAGTCCCAAAATCTCACAGCCTGGCATGAGGATCTCTGTGCTATATGCAGCACTGGACATCTATGTTATTTAGCAGTGCTTGAGCTCTGTCAGAGTTGTTGCTGTTGCCTGTGCCTTCAAAGCCACCCAAATCTGGCCAGAGCAGCAGACTGCACACAGACAGACCAGGGCTGCAAGAAGAAGGCAAAAAAGGCAAATATTTTCACTGTGCCAGGAGGAAAGGGACAGCCAAATGCGGCTTCCTTGGTTCTGCTCTTCGCTTCTGCACTTGGGCCTATCATTGCTCCCTTTCTCCTCACCAGCAGACCTGGACGATGAGGAAAGTGCCCACCAGCTGGTCTCTACCAGCTCAGCTCCAGCAGGCTGGCAGGAAGGGTCCTTCCCTGGCTGTTCATCTGCTTGGAAGAGGGACTTAGAAGAAGCAGCAAGCTGCATCCTCCTGGCTGGGCTATAAGAGATTACCCCTCTAGGTGGGAAGAAAGCACCAAGCACAGCCGTGAGGATGTGAGCACCAAAATGCCTCTCTACAGGGCTGCCTAGACTTGGCCTGTTATAAGCATCTACATTTTTATGCACTGCAGTGATGATGTGGGGCCCCTGTATTGCAGGGGCTCGTAAAAATAAGCAGCAGCTACTATGGATATTTATTGCCTTATTTTGGGAATCTTATCTCCCAAGTAGCAGCAAACAGACTCATTTGAATACAGTTGCTGGCTGAGATGCACATGAAATCAGAAGTATTTGTTGGGCAGAGTCTTTTTAATGCTCATAGCACAACGGGACTTTCTGGAGAGGGATGGGACAGAGGCGCATTTGAGGAGGGGCTGGTGAGCAGCAGCTTTGCAGGGTGCTTCCATGGGAGCCCCCAGTGCTGGCAGACAAGACCCAGAGCTGTGAGGCTGCCTCTGCATTCCTCATGCCCCGTAGGCACAAGGGCAGGACATCTTACCTATGGGTCTTGTAGGGACCCTGAAGTCTGTGACCATCTTTGTCCAGAGTCAGCATCAAGCTTTGCCTCTCTGTGCAATGGAAGATTTTAAAGAAAATCCTCTTTGGTGGGATTTGTCCTGGGACGTTCTGGAATGTGGAAATGGTAACATTTACAGCTAGATTAATTTCTTCATGGCCAAATAGTATCATGTAGGTCAGCTATCAATGATACAACCGATTGTTTTATTGTAGAAGGTGGAAACTAGATTGCCCTAAAACAGCCTCACCTCGCTTCCCCCAGGAACAGAGAGGTGTATGCACCCAGCTGATAGTTTATAATAAAGTCTTTCAGGAGTACATTTGCCTGTGAATACTTACAGAAAGCTTCTGCTTTCTACGGTGGATAGAAATTCATACTTTTATTCACACTTTTTTCTTAATGACCTTCTGCCATAAGAGCAATTTGCTTAGTCCACTCCAGGTGATTTTGCATGATTTGCAAATCTAATTTTTATCTCCACGTCTCACATTTGAAAATTTTTTGCCACCATATTAATTTAACATTTTTATCTTTTACCTACCCAGACAGCTCATCGTGACCTTTAAATTCACTTACAAAGGATAACCCATTGGTTAATCTGGACCAATTGGCCTCAGTTACACACTTGGTGACAAACCATTATTTCTACTCCAGTTCTTTAATTGGCCAGAATGCTCTTTTTTATCAGATATATTAGCTGTCAGAAGTGTCTGCTAGCCTTTGCGTACTTCCTGGATGGTGTCCAGGTCATTAAAGCAACATCTTCTGTTCAAGTCTGGAATATTTATCCTGTGCCAAAACCCTAACTTTCTCCCTGCTTTTAATTAATTAAAGCCTGAAGAATGCTGGATGGGTCATTCTACAGGCAAGCCTTTTGAAATGGGAAAACTGATACGAAATGTTTCATGCTCCTTTTTCTTTTACTCATTCAGCAGTTTTGCTTCACAAATCACAATTTTATACTATTTAAATTTCATCTGGTTGAAGTATTTTACTTTTATTTCTTCTGAATTATTTTGCATTACAATAAGGCAGGCACAGTTTCATGGGCAAAGAGGAAACAGCAGGAGCTGAAGGGGCTGTAACCCCCAGCATACGATGGGAGAGCAGCATAGCTCTCCATAGCCATTCCCCCCATCCCTAAAGTGATGAAGTCTCATCAGGAATGAATCCTCTGAGAATCAGAACCAGCTTTTGAGAAAAGGGAACACCCCACAACTCTGGCCAGTTCTCACAAACACTCTGCCTGCAGGGCACAGCCAGGCAGCTGAAGCTCACTTGATCTCACAGGTGAGATTTGATGCGATCTCACAGCTGAATCTCACCTCCCATGGGGTGCAGCACCTGGAACACCTCTTCAGGGTGCTCAGGCACTGCTTGTACAACTAGCATACATGACCCACTACCTTTCTCTATTTAATATCTAACAGAGATGCTGGGAACATTAACAGTCCTTCATCCCTTGCACTCCCAGAGCAGTAACATTGAGATTTTGACTGCCTTGGTGCCATAAATATTCTACTCAACAGCCAAGAAGACCTGGTTAAAATAAAGTTTTGCAATGAAAATTTATTTATTCTTTTATACCACTGTGTTTATTGCCATTCATAATCTGTATTCTCTGTCAGTGACTCACAATAGAACAAAGGAGTTCTTGAAAGGAGATGTGGTTAAGTTGGTGATTTCTTCATGTCTGTGTAGTAAAATATTGTTCATTAAAGACACATCTGATAATGTCTCTTGATATCTCCTTTATGCCAGTCTTCAACATAAAATTCCAAAGTCATCCTGTGATAAAAATGGATTGACAGTCTTCAAAATGGCATGTTTATTCCAGTTTTGTTAATGTTACATGAATTTGAAGACAGACCTACCTCAGTGAAAATCTGTTTCCTTACAAATACTTCTTGCAGCTTCATGTTCTTCCAGCTGTAATATTAACACTCTGTGAAGTGTAAGAGTGGTGTCTAAAGGGATGCCAAATGGAGATGTTATTTGAATGGCAAATCATGAAAAATTAATCTAATACTTCTATTCTTGCTTCATGTTTTTAGCTTATGAAGCAAAATCAATATATTTTAGAAGTTTGGGGTTTTTTTGCTGGTTCTCTGCTTTCTGTGTATATTCCTTTTCATATTTATTTCTTATTTGGATTTGGATAATCTTTGAATAGTTGGAGAACATTGGAGAGAAATGTTCCTTCTTTGCTGTTTGATCAGGAATCGAACTTCACTATTGTTTGGATTTTTCCACCGAAAAAAAAAATTGTTTTCCAGGCAAAACAACCACCCTTCAATAAAGTCACAGAGGCCACATGACCTGAATGAGGCAGAAGGGCTCTACTAGACGTGCTCCCTATTGAAACCTGCAGTGTCACCTATCAGCAAGCCCTTCAATCTCCAGCATACAGTATGTTTAAATGCTGTGTAAATACAGCTTCTGCACTTCCATTTATCTTTGTCTCGCTTCTGCCGTGGCGCTGCCAAACAATGCTGGGAGCAGTGGGGGGGAGAGCGCGGGGCTGTGCGGGAGCACATCTGCCAGCAGGCTGATTGAAACGTTCAGGAGGTGAGCACCATTCTTGCTGATGAAAAGCGAGTCCTGCGGTTCACAGAGCCTGTCTCACACCGGCTGCGATAGGCTGCGCGGATTTTCAAGCCTACTGTATTTTTTGTAAGGCAAGGTCTCGTGTTTGCAAAGGGTCAGAAGATGCAGTTGCAGAGATCCCAGTCAGGAGGAGGCCCTTTACGTGCATTTATTCTTAAGGGATGGTTTTGCTGCAGCTCAAAAGGAACTGTATCTTGGTCATGTTTTTCATTTTTCTCCCGTATGTTATAGCAAATGTAAGTCTCTCGGAATTGCCTTTCATTTTGCATCTAAACCTGATGCCAACATTTCCTCAGAAGCCTTGAATTCTATGTCTGTTCTGTTTTCTGATTTTTTAAATGGATAAACAGTTTACTTAATAAGACTATTTCAAAGGTGGCAAGATCAGACTTTAAAAATTAGTATTGCAAAAATTAAGCTTGTGTTTGAAACATGAAGATGCACCCCTGAGGAGCACCTTGTAATCCAGGAAAAAATCTGAAAATCTGCCTTTGGACCAAAATGTGAACAACATTTAGAAAATACAACAACATATAGAAAATAAAGCATACCAAACCCAGGGAAAAAAATTAAAATGCACATAATTGCTGAGTTACTTGGTTTGCTTCACACAGTTTCTTATGCACATTGGGTGGGCAAGGAGAAGTTAAACTAGGGCTATTGTCTAAATTTTGAATTTGTAACTTAATACTCCTTCATATATTCTCTTTGGAAGTCAAATAGATATATCATGAATACTTTAGCTCAGTGGTACCCCAAATCCAAACAGAGAATGAATAAAAAAGAAAATTAGGAAGTCACAAGGAAATTCTCATGTCAACATACTTAACAATTCAGTTTCATAAAACAAGCCTTGTATATTAGAGGCTATGTATTAATTACACTTTTAAAAGTCTTTGCATGAGAATATTCAGAATAACTGCAAAAAGCAAATCTTGTGCAAAAAAGTCAGTCATCCTGCCAAATTTGAAGGCACCACTCCAGAGCACTTGCATTAGAGAGTTCCTCAACTAAATTATTTTTTTTAACATAGGATGACAGTCATTCTACTAACCTGTCCTCAGAATCAGCTGAGTCATTTTTAAGTGCGTTCTTTTGGATCAGCCATCCTGAAAAAAGCCGCTGAATGAAAAAATTTCCACTCACATGGTTGGAGCTTGTCAGCTGAAAACAGAAAGTGCATAGAGAGGATCAGCATACCCTAAGCGTAACAGGGGCTTATCCTGTTATGTTTCTGCAGGTGGTGAGCATGTGGGACCCAGCACTGTTCAGGCATCATCTCCAAACAGGCTTTCTTCCAGAAGCTGAGGAACAGTGCTTCCAATGGCAGCACCTTTGCTTTCTGTGGAGCTGAACACAGTGCTGTAACTCTGAAACAAGGAGGACTATGACTCAAAATGTCCATTTTAGCACCAAATCTAGAATTCACGTTTTGGCTCAAACTGAGTAATTCATTATTTTCACTACACAAGCTGATCAGAAACTGAATTGAGGAGACACTCATAGGCCATAATGAACTGTCTTCTAACTTATCTGCTTGCAAAGAAGGGGAATAAATCTCCTTCAGTGAAAGCAAGATAAAACTAGATTTAATTTTATGCCGTCTGAGTCCACAATAGTTTACTCTCCTGCTTGTCAGCTGAGCTCCTATGTTATATGCAATGTATTAGTACTGCAGCTTCTCAGGATATGTAGATCCATTGTGCTGGGTATTCCAGCACTGTGTTTGATACAAAACAGTCTCTGGTTAAAACCGGCACTAAAGGTAGAAATTACAGCACTGAGCTAAGATTGTCAGTGCCAAGCTCAGTGTCTATAACTCCTCAACATTGTTAGCTCTTGAGGCTCTTGGCTTGTTTGGCTGCTTTTTAAACATGTTCAGCCTATGAACTCCTCTGGATGTCAAACTGCTGCCGATGATCTGCTGCTTGGAACTGGAAACATTTGGTGGGATTTTACAGGGACCTGATGTAAGTAAAGTACCATGGAAATCAGGTGCAAGCCAGTGCCTTTGCCAAGAAAACAGATTTAAAGCTTATTGTAAGGCAGAAGTGGGGGATGTAATCCGGGGGCAATCTTTGTCCATTTCTCTGTTTGTCATTTCTGATCTGTATTAATATTCATCCTAACCCAACCCCAGTGGGAAATTACTATGCATTTGTTCTAAATTGGTCAAAACTCCTGAACCAGCCATATGGTGTGAATCCCTGTTTGTCTGGTAGCGCAGAGTCTATCTTTCACAGCCCTGATGCACATACAAAACTGTCTGCTTTCACTGCTTCATAGCAGTGTTGTAAATATAACTGAACTTGTGAAAGAAACAAGGTGTTAATTGATGGTGTACATATTCATCCTCATAAACGTCTGCTCCTAAACTACTTTTCACGGTTTCTAAGGAAACCCTTATTCCTTAAAATGGCCAAGGTTCTTGCTCATAATACAGTTTAAAATCTTAATTATCTGAAGCACTTTTTGCTGCGAGGGGAAAGGTGTAGATATGGCCCATCTGTATATTCAACAGTTACTTTGAACTTGGAGGAAGGGAAGATTTTTGTCAGCACTGACTGTAGGAAACCATCAATTCACACATTATGGGAAATGTGATACCGTATTTTCAACTCCAGCTCCTGACTTTCTCAATTAAGACTGTGCGAGACATGCCAGCAGAAGGGGACTGTGTGTCTGATCATGTGCAGGCAGTTAAAAACAGTTGTCTGTGGTTACTTCACTCATCATACCTGTTCATTTTATCTGGCTCTGCTGAGATGGGTCGGCATCGCCTGAAGGAAAAGCCACTGCCAATAACTGCAGTGCCTTCCTTTCTGTCGTGGCTCTTGGTGCTTTGCTTCCCCACTGCATCCCACCAGCCAGGTTGGAGCACAGGGATCAAACCCAAGGGACCAAAGCTGGAGACCATCTGTCTGTTGATGCATCCCTAGGCAATGGATCCTCCTGGGCTTTTTCCCCAGCCTACAGCATACTAACTTATTAAATTCCCTGGGATCATGTTCTTTTTCTACAAGAGCAACTGCTGTGTTGGTCAAAACAAGATTAAGGTTCCTAAATCAGAGCACATGTCTATTATGCTGTCTGATTTACCTTTAAAATGTATACAGGTACCTCAGTAACTCAGAGAATGTAACCACTGTAGCAAAAGTCACATAAGAAAATCTCCAGATCTGAACAGACCTGGTAGAAAACCTGAGCATCAAGTGTGAGTCATGTGCCTGCTGACTTACACTCTGCAGTGCAGCTCTCTGCCCCCTCGAAACACTGCATTATCCTCCAGCTGCTTGGACATGTGCTGATCCCTTCCCTTAACAGAGGCCAAGGAAAGGATGTTCAGGAAAGGTCAAAAGTGACCATTCCTGTCATGTCAATTCTTTTCACAAAACTGTATGACATAGCCTAAGAATCATCTCTTTATTCTCACAAGCAAAGCTACAGAAAAAAAAATAAAATTGAAGATCTGTGATTTTGTATTTCCAAATCATTATTGACAAAAACAGACTTGTAGGCCTGCCAAATCCTTGGCTCTGCTAATACCCTAAAGCTTCCCAGGGCTGTGCAAGGATGAGCAATATTCTCTGGCCCTCAAAATCCTCGCCGTTCCACAGCATAAAATGAGGTGCCCTTTATTTCTGAGGCACAGAATATCACTGGCATTGTTTTATTACCCCCATGCACTGCTAGTCCTTCCCAATTCATTTTTAGATGGGATTGTATTTTCCCCCAGAAAGAAAAGGGAATTGTCCAGACTGTATTGTGACGTCTGAGTGGCTGCCAAGAACCATGTGGATAAACCTGCCCAATTGCAGGTGGACAACTTCTTGTTGTTATCAAATAACCCTCCATCAGTCCTGTCTTTCAGCCACTCAACAACTGCCGTGGTAGAAATTACTGAACACATTTTCACTGCCATAAAAATTGGCCAGAGCTATATTTCTGGATTCCAAGAAAGCTTCTGACAGCCAACCATGATACTTTATGTAATAAGTTGTCAGCACACTGTGTATCACCTAAAGCTGTCACTTGGCTTAGGTCAAAGCTGTCAAATTGCCAACAAAATATTGTTACTAGAAGCACTAAATCTTCTTTTCAGCCTAGTCCTGTTGGGGTCCATCAGACATAGTCCTTGGCCTGTTATTGTTTATGCTGTGTTTAAATGACCTACCACATGAATATGCATGAAAAACAAAGCTTACATATATGTAGACAGCATTGCCAGCAGATGCTGCAGTCACATTTCAAAAAGATCTGTGAACCACTAGGGAAGGACCACTTATGGTCTGCTTATGGTTTTAAAAGCACACACATAAAATGTTCCAGATCACCACCATCACCAAAACTCTGACTTTTCTGTCATACATGCAGTTTACATTTATGTTGTACATTAAATTGACATCTGAGTTATAGGTTTGACCCTCTGACTATAAAAAAAGATGAATTTTGGAAAACTCATGCAACCCTGAGGTGAGAGGCCAAGAGGCAAGAGAGGCACCTGAGAGGGGGATCTGGGAGCTGTCCTGCCTGGGATGCAGATGTGAACGGCCCCAGTGCAGCTGATCTCTGAAGGCTTCTTCTCCTCCTTTCCTTTCTTCTGGGTTGTGGTGTAACTGCTGCTCAGCTGATCCTGGAGGTGGAGAAAGCATGGAATAAGAAGAAAAAGTTCATAGTCAGGACAAGATCTCAGTTGAGAGTGTGAGACTGTTAAGCCTGAATTGTGGTGCGATGCTCACACTGCAAGGCTGGCTTTGGAGAATGGAAAAAAAATTATCTCTGCTATATAAAAAGAAGGCTTGAAGGGACCAAAGCAGTGCATTGTCTTCTGTTTTCTCAAATATCTTTAGTCAGCCTTATAAAAACACAACCTTCCTAAAGCACTTCACACAAACAAGTAGTCTCAAAAGCATGGAGATGTTTCAAGGATGCACACATGTCCATCGTGGCCAATACATGCTGCAGAGTGCAGAACACTATTGGGCAGTCTGGTCTGTATGGCAGCAAGTAGAGGCGGGTGAGCACCAGTGTCAGCGTGATTTCTTCTTGACCCTTGAAATATCTGTGCATTGGTGCTGAAACTTTACATTGGTGAAACCCCTTTACCATTAGTGGGAGTAATTCTCCTCTTACTGGAATGAGCAAGAACTGAGTCAGGCCCTTGGAGGCATTCTCACATCTCATAATAAGGTATTGTATAGACAGAGAAGACTGAGGAGACCTCACTGAGTCATTACAGTACTTAAACGGAGCTTATTAAATAGAGAGAGTGACTTTTTACATGGGCAGAAAGTGATGGGACAATGGGGACCAGTTACACCAAAAGAGGAGAGATTTAGATTAAATTATGTAAAGAAATTCTTCCAGCAAGGCACTTGAAAAGGTTGCCCAGACAAGTTGTGAATGCCCCATCCCTGGCAGGGTTCAAGGCCAGGCTGAATGGGGTTCTGAGCAACCTGGTCCAGTGGGTGGCATCCCTGCCCATGGTGGCAGGGCTTGGAACTTTAAGGTCCCTTCAAACCCAAGCCATTCTGTGATTCAGCAAATGAGAGGTTTAGACCAGGAATTTCAAAAGTAACCTATGAGTTGAGGCTCCTCTGTTCCTAGATGCCTGGTGTAAGTGTCTAGAAATGGTCTTAATTTCCATAGCGCTGAGAATTAACATCCAAGACTTAAGACATCAATGTTTCATACTGAAAGGCTGCTCTAGCCTAAAAAATATAAAGCTCAGACATCTTTGCAAATGGGATGAGAGGGCTCAGTGCATAACCTTACACCAGCCCTTGCAGAAGTACCTCCACCTGAGATGCTTGCACTCCTTGTCACAGCAGCTGCATCTGTCCTGATAAATTAAATGGAGGACCTGCGCTCTGGCTCAGAAAGGCACAGCCTTACCAGCTGCATAGCACTGGGCTCTGGCTCTCCTTTGGGCCCTGCAGGATGCTCCCACAGGCCTGGGATATAAATGTGACCTTCTGGCTTTGTCATTGCTGCATTTGGCGCTGAATCACGCAGGTTGCAGACCATGACGGTGTTGTTTTCCTAGCAGGAACCCCAGGCACTGTGCTGCAACTGCATGGGATGAGGTGTTGAAGAGAGCATCCTGGATGCCTGCAGGACAGAGGCAGCGAAGCCTGGTGTGCCCTCCCTGACTGCGCCAGCTGCACCCCGGTGTTCCCCAAGGGAGGGAAGTCGGCACATCTCAAGACTGCTGTGCTGTGTGAGCTCACAGCTCATCGCTAAGCAGCCTGGATGGCCAGCAGTCAGGCTTGCTCCCCAGCCTTGTGTAATTTAGCAGCACAGCCACAGCCTGTGACAACTTGATTTCTGCTCTGAGAGCAAGCGCCAGGCTCATCTGTGGGGTGTAATGTGTGACTGTGGCTCCTGGATCACTCTGCCAGTGCAATCCAGCCGTGACACAGCGTGCAGTCCCCTCCACTGCTGCCTGTCGCTTTCCGGGAGCCCAGCCTGACACTTGTGGTAATTTGTGCCTAATCCTGTGTTGCTCGAGATATGAACAAAAGGATGAAATAATTTTATTTGGCAGCTTTATATAGGGCTGGGAGGAAAAATACCCAAACTTGAGTCCCTTTTTTCCCTTTAATATAAAGCATCTGTTAGGACCATTTACAAATCTGTAACATTTAGGCTCTTATTCCCTTGGTTAATGATTTGATTTAAATGGCAGCAAAGGTTCTACCAACTCTGCACTATTGATTATGTGATCAATAACTGGATACAATTATTATGCCAAAATGCATTCTTATATTAATGCTGATGTGAAGGCATTTCAAAATATAAAGCAGCAGTGGATATGTTGTGACTCAGAGCAGAGAATCAAAGTCACAGCATGAGATGGCAATAAAGAAAAGAACACAGTAATGAGGAGAAAAGTCTGAGAGAGAAAAAAAGGCAGCACTTGACAGACTCTTTGCAAGTTAGAAAACAAGCAGTTCTGAGAGCCGCATCGTTAATGAAGCCTAGTTTACTATGAGACTGTGTCCTATATTCCTGTTCCACTCCTCCTCCCCACCAGCCACCCCAAATCCTCCACCACCTCATCCTATGGCCTCGATACCCTTCCGCAGCATCCTCCCCCCGTCCCCTTGCCGTCCCCCAGCACTGTCACCTCTCTGCCATCCCCCACGCTGCCCGAGTGACAGCGTGTGCCCTGGCCTATCCCAAGGGATGAGGGTGCGGCTGTCTGGCCACTGAGCACCTCCTGCTTGGCCAGCTGGCAGCCAAACCCCGCAGATAACTGCTGGGCTCAGGCTCCTGCCACTGAGCTCCTCCCCGAGGAAATCTCCAGCACAGCATTGCCTTGGATCCTTCTTCCTTTTGCAGATGCTGCTTTTCACAGTTTCTGATGAAATCGCATATCTGAGAGCTACAGTCTGTAAAACTTGTTTACATCAATCATCAGTGGATTAAAGATGTTATGAGGATTGGGATGGGATGAAATGAGGGATGGAGTCTTAGGCAGTAGATGTTTAAGGCTTTTTTTTTTCCTTGCAAAACAGGGAAACTTTATCAGAATTCCTCTCCTATATCTACTTTTCCAAATGAGAGGTACAACAAACAGTTCTGATCAAAAGTCTCAGTTACAGCATCTTTCAAAAGCTCATTTTCCCTTTAAAGAGATATTCAGGTTAGCTACATTTTGGCATAACATAAAGTCTGTGTAAATAAAGACCAACAATTAAAACAGCCTCCGTTTTCCGCAGCCATGAGTATGCCGTGGAAAAAGTAATGCTGCCCTCCAAAAAAAATGCAGCTGCATGTACAGCTCAGTCTGAGCTTTGGCTCGTAGCCATATTCCTCATTTTAACTGTGATTTGTGGAGTCATGAGGCTCCCACTCTTTCATCCTGGGGTGTCTGGGGATAACTGAGGCAGATATGATGCGAGAAGTAATCAAGAGGTTTCAGCGTTCACAGCGACCCAGGATTCTGCACAGGACTGCTTGATGGCATAATTAAAAGTCTAATTCAGAGACCAGAATTAAAGTTCATCTGCCCCTTTTATGCTTTTTCCCAGCTTTTGGGCCTTTAATTTTTCTTCATTAATAATATTCTAAGACAATGCCTATGAATATTTTTTTATTTCTTTAGAATGACAGGAATAGATCTAGTCTGCCACATAGATAGATCTGTTAGCGCCAGGAGGTACAACCTGGGATCAAACTTTCTGTCTCATTTAATGTAAAATTTCCTGAGTTATATGGATAAATTTCCTGAGTTGTATGGATAAAACTTGGACACTAGCAGTGACAAGCATCTCTCTGGCAGCTTATCGGACAGATTTCCATACAACTCCAATAGCCATTGAGAAAAGCAAAGTGTGATTTATATACTCCTACACTAGGCATTCCCACAGAACCACTAGGCTGTGATCACAGCACATTATTAAATGCACAGAGCATGACAAAAAAAGGACATTTTATGAAAACCCTTACCATTTTTTCAAATCACAGCTAATTTCCACCAGCTGACAGGAAGCCCATTTTGCTCTTCTACACATCCTCTTTCTCAAAAATGTCTCCATTTTATGTTTGTTTTGACAAGTTTGGTCTCATTTTAAAAAGTGCTTGTTTTTTTAAAGTTTTAAAAATTACTAAGCCAACCACCTTTCCAAATAAAAGGACAAATAAATAATTACAGAACAGAGAAAATGCTGACAGTTGCAAAGGAGAAGGTAAAGAGTAACAAATCAGAAGCAGGTGAGAAGGTGAGAATGGCTATCAGGTCCTCACAGCCGGCATTGAATAGAATTGTGTTTATGACCAAGTTCAACATATACACGTGTCACGCATTTAGGGTAATCACGGCCATATGGCAGAGCGTGGAACTGCCAGGAGTGACAGCATGAGTAAATCATGCCTGTGTGTTTGACCACCTCATTGACTCCCCGACCATCCATCCATCTCTGCTGAAGCTCGTGAGATGTTCCAAACCTCTAAACAGATAAAGGCTTTTCTTCTAAACTAATTTGCAAGATCATTTCTTTTGTATTTCCTGCTCAAGCATCAGGACAGATGCTTTACATCACTGTGAAGGAAACCTCTCCTTCCCAAAGATGTGGAGGTTACCAGAGGCACAGAGGAGGTTGAGGCTCCCTTTGAGCCTGGGAAGAATGTGAGGGAATGGACTTTCAATGCAGTACAATTCTATGGGTTAAAATCTATTGTAGACGATTTCAAAAAGCTTTTATGGCTTCTTCTGGATTGTGGATCCATATTACTTCCTTCCTGGCAAAAATATGGTTCAAGGTTATCCACATTGAAGTTTAATAGTTACTTCAACATCAGAAATATTTGTTTGACTTGTATCTCCCAATGTCACAGAAGTTCAAATACTGCTGCAGCAATATTTTAAGGGAGAAAACCAAGTTAAAAATTTGAGGCCAACAGGTCAAATATTCTATCATTTAAAAAAAAAGGAAGGAAGCAGAGTGTCTATTTCTTAAAAGATATTCAGAAGACCACCAGATCTTATGCAGAAATTTGCTTTTTAGAAGATGTGTGTTTTAAAAATGCAAAAGAAGAATCTTAATCAAAGAAAGTTCACTTCATTCCCTTCCCCCCCTTTTGAAAGAAAATAAAATATGAAAATTCGAATTGAAGAGTGTATCTGTAAGACACTGGAAGATGCTACCCAAGGGTGTTCACTGCAGAGAGGAGGATAGCTGTATTAAAATGAATAATTTTGTGGGGAAAGGATAGAGAGTTGTTGCTGTAAGAAAAAAATCTTTTTGATTGACATGAGAAATTGCTGCCACATGAAACAGTTCATCTTCTTTGAAGGGCTCTTTTGTCAGTGAGGTCAGGTCAAAGAGGTTTGAAAGGTCCTCATCAAAGGAAGTTGCCCTTCTAGGCCCAGTGCATTCCCTTGCTGGAGTAGTCTTGGCTTCAGGAACTGTATGGAGATGTGGGAAGCCGGGGGATGGCAGCTGCATAGCTAAGCAATCGGGGCTGGCTGAGCCATGAATCAACACTGTCACCTGCTGTGGGTGAGATAATCTCCTCCTCGCCCAGCCTGGTGGATAAGTGCCCCACACGAGCGAGTGTTCCGTAGCGTTCCCCAGGTCTGACCACAGCACTGCTCTGCTCGGGGTGTGCTTGTAAACACAGAGCAGGAGGGGGTCCCTGCACACCATGCTGCGCCCCAGAGACAGAATCTGGGTTTGCAGCTGAGATATCAATGTGAGCCTCTTCCCACCTTTCCTGTCTCAGTGCTATTCCTTGGATACCCTCACTCATCCAGGAGTAGAAGAGTCCAGGTTTTTCAACTCAGTGAAGGAGCATTGTCCCTGGGGAGGGCAAAACACCTCTTTGCAATAAGAAGGAGCAACAAATGTTAAATTCTAGCCCTAACCCTCTTGTCCAGCACGCCTGTGCCACTTCTCTGCCCTGATGTCACTAGCCACTAGTCACTAGTTCTGTAGGTGACCCCCACCGCCCCACTTGATGATGGAGACGCTGAACAGCCAAGCTTAGGACATCTCGGTGTCAGACACAAGCGGTTAGACAGTCACTGTGCTGCACTGAGCTCAGCCAAACCAAGCCACTGCTGCAGCCTCAGGGTCCCATTCCTCACTTCCACCCTGCTCCCACAGCCTCTCACTCCGGGGGGACCTGGTGTCTCCCTGCAGAAAGAGAGTGTGGGAATTAGCATCTCATTGAGATGAGAGATGCAGCTCCCACCTCTGCCGCCGATGTGCGGAGCCCAGCCCTGGTAAAGGTCAGTCCTTTTTTAAAAATTTTTTTCTCAGGGTGATTTTTAGGAAGGCTCAAAAATTTGGGGGCTTCTGTTTGTTCTCTAAAAGGAAATTGCCCTTCTGATACAATCATACAACTCCAGGTTCTGCTTTCTTGAGTAGGAATTTCAGATGCTCAGTGCCTTAAAGCCTCACTCAGCTGATTGCAGGCAGTTTTCCCCACTGCTCGCTCAGCCACATCTCAAGTTATGTGAAAAATCACCTCTGTTGATTAGGACAGGGCTTTCCTTCCTGATTGCATTGCCCTGTTTACTGTCATTGAATTCTTGAATCAGGAGGATGTTTTGTTTGTTTCTCAAATTTTAATTGCTGTGTGACTTTCCTCTTCTTCGCTAACCTGCTCTTACGTTCTAGCAAACAGTTCCAGAGGTAATTGCCGAATTTATATATTCATGGAAATCCAGCAGATACGTACGATAATAGCACAATTCGATATTTATGAAGTGCCACTTTTCTATAAAGGTAGAATTTCAGTTAATTATCACCGGCCTGTTTATTAACACTTGGAAATGGAAAAATAATGAATGGGCACATCGTTTATTCATTAAAATGCTGATGATGAGTTGCCCCATTCATAAATTAGTCTTGCATTTCACTTCAGCGTAGCACTGACTGTGCTGGTGGGTTTTGAAGGTCAATTGTACTTTAACCCGTGGCTTCCTGCGAAGGGGGAATCTGTCACCTTGGACTGTGATCACAGTGACTCTTGTCAACCAACCAGAGTCATTCTGTGAGCAGTTTGGCTGGCAGGGTATGTAGGCAAAGGGGGAGAGCTTCAGCAAGCGCCACTGCTCAGGACATAATTCTCCTTCACTTGGAAGCAGTGTATCTGTCTCTATCACACAGCGAGGATTGATACACTGGGCTGGGAAGGCACTCCTGTGGA
Organism: Origma solitaria; assembly: GCA_013397895.1. Taxonomy (NCBI): domain Eukaryota; kingdom Metazoa; phylum Chordata; class Aves; order Passeriformes; family Acanthizidae; genus Origma; species Origma solitaria. The sequence continues at coordinate 256,445 of VZRL01003134.1, read as the reverse complement.
CATTCTGATATGTCTTCTGAAATCAATGTCCTTCCCTCCCACAGAAAAAAATCCAAGCTGTCCTTGGGGAAAATGCTACACTGATGCTGACCCTCTGATGAGAAATCCCAACCCCTGACTGGCAGAGCTACATGGGCACGGCATTTTAGTATAGGTGTAGGTGAAATTCAGAGCAAGTATCTGAATATTTTGGGCCAACCATTACCCTTTTTATTTGGGAGACCTCTCTTCCATCCCTGGGAGGAATCTGTGAGGGCATGCAGAGCCCTGTGGGAGCAGAGGAACAGCAGGAGCAGAGCTGAGACAGAGAGGCTGGGCAGGGGACACCTCCTCACTGCTGTTTGCCCTTCAGGGCAACATTGAGAAGATGCTACCCTAGAATGAGATCTAATAGAGAGACTTTTTCCTGAATTGCTACAGTCATTAAAATTACCAAGGACTTCTTCCCAGTATGTTAGCCCTGGGGTCAACATAAAATGGTGTACTTCATTCTGCCCATCCTCAGCCTTCCTGCAGCACAGGCTGAGTGTTGCCTGGTGCAGTTGAGGAATCATGGATAACTGCTGCCCTGGGGGGCAGCTGGACACTTTCTGCAAAGTTTGCTGGGTGCCTTTGTGCAGGGGTGCCACTGAAATATCTGCTGTTATGAGTGCAACAGCTCTGCCAGATGTGCTAAACATGACAAAGATGAGAAAGTAGGTGCCGAAATATTCTGTGATGGTTAAATGGAGAAAATGTCTTTGAAGCCATCTTGAGCTGATGCCCATTTCCAATAGGTTTGGAGTAATCCACAACACAGCTGGAGTTTGAGACAGACCTGAGGTGTGAAATGACACAATGAATAGTTAATAGTGGCTGTTTCCTGGACAAAATACCTGCCAGTATCAAAAGCAAAGCAAGCACTTCTGGCTGTGGGCTCTGCTACTGGCAGTAAGCAGCTCTCTCTTCTGAGAAAAAAAACCTGTATTGCTAAGAAAAGGAAAGCTAATGCAGCTTAGCACTGTAGCTCCAGGTCTGGAGATGAGCCTCCCTGCCACATTGCTGGGTCAAGCTCTGCTGGCAGCCCCACGCTGTCCAGCTCCTCTGAGTGTGGTCAGCAGTGACGTTAGCTGGGTGCTCCTGTGCCACTAAGGCATTGTTACAGGATGCTATTCCTTTCTGATAGCGAGATCACTACTTGCTCACGTAAGCAGGAGTAAAACACTTCTTTTAGGAATGACGGCAAGGCAAAAGAATTATCCCAAAGGACCACAGAAGGACAGATGTGGTTGTCTAAACATGAAGCCACCTATAAGCAAGGTGGATTTTCTGAAAAACAGGTCTACAGTGTCCTTGAATGGGACCAATATCTCTCAAATGTTCATGCTGCACAGAGATAAGTCCAGTCTGCTAACATTGGTTGCTAAGACTATATATTGGCTTATTTTTCCAGTGGCATGTTTGAAAACAAGAATGCAAGAATCAAATTCAGGGTGGGTTTTTTTTTAGCTGTCTTTAAAAATGCATAAAGTTTTGCTTCAAGTGTCACTGTTGGAGTTTTACTATTATGCTAACAATCCAGGCTACCCGCTGAATGTAACGGGCTACAGGCTTCATTTGGGGATTTTGCCTACTGTGAGCATTTTTTCGTTTCTTTTAAAATAAAATACTATTCTCAAGTGCCCACCTTTCGGAGTTTCTTTCATATTTTTTTAAATAGAATGTTTAGAGAAATTATCTCTGCATTCATACATGTTGCTTATAAAGTCAAAGAAAAGTATTTCTCCGTTGTCTTTTCTCTCATCAGCTACAACTAAAATGCAAAAACGTGCCAAACTATTACCCAGTTTAAGGTACACTCTTTTAAGCACTGTGATTCTTCATGAAATAGCCAGCTGAATTTTAAAATACGTGTCAAATAAAATGACTAGCAAGGACAAACTAAAGTTAGCATTTGACTTTTTCTTTTGAAGTACAACTAATTTTCTTGCAAAAGTACAGCATCAGTTCCTGCAAAGCACTTCTTTTGTTATTGATTGGAGAGATATAATATATAAAGCTGCTCCCTGTACCACTCTACAATAATTAAAAGTACTTAATCATGCAGCTTCGAGATTTATTTTAAATGCACAAAATATGTTCCTTATTGTGATTCACAGGAATTTACTGGTCTAATTTCTTTAGAGACCAGCAGGAATATATATTGACTCTGGTTTATTTATAAACCAGCTATTTAAATTACCAAGTTATTTACATTGTTATTGTCTCCATCATTTAGTCACCATTTGCAAAGGTTTCACATTGCTCTTAATTTGGCACTCCCTAGCACTAGTAGTGCTTATGGGAGAGGGTTATTTAGGAGGTAGTCAAGCAAGACATCTCTGCGTATGGGTGATCTCTTTCTTGCCCCAGCCAGGCTTGTTCTCTTGGTGCCCTCCTTTGGAAGGGCACAACCAGCAGAACTGAGCCCTGCAGGGTGTTGCAGTTACTTATCATCACAGTGCCAGAGGCAAATAAGGCACACTGCAAGGATCCAGGAGATTCAGTTGCCCTCAAGGTCTGGATTAAAGAACCTCTGGCCAGATGTTTATAACACTACCCAGCTGTAAATTGGTCTGTTGGGGAGGACACGGAGCACCAGGGGGGAACACCGTGACTGAAGTCCCCTGAGATCCTGATTTCATTCTGGGATTACCTGAAGGAAGGAATAGGTTTTGGGCGGACTTGGCTGACCCTGTCCCATCTTAGTCCACCAAAAATATATGTAAAACATCAAGATTACAAAGCTCTGAAATTGCTGTAAGACTACCTGAGGAAAACAGTTATTAGAGGAATATTTCATTCCTGATGGTGAGGACATTACGTGCTCTTTATTTTCATTTCTAGCAGCATTTTTTTGCCAAAGCCTAAAGCACACAGAACACTACTTATTTTCACAGCACTCGCTCTCCCTTTCTTCTTTTCTTTCCTGCCTTCAAGTCTGTGTGTAGAGGATTGAGAACAACAGCTATTATTTATCGTGTGGCTTTTATCCCATGGCTGGGTCTCGTACTGAAGGACCTCCCTGAATGTCTCCAGTCGAGAGACAACTGTCGAGCAGACCGTGTTGAAGAGCAACCCCAGCGCGCCCTGTGGGGAGGAGGGTGGCAGGTGCCTCCCACTCTCCGAGGCTGCAGCGGGAGAGGGGTGCTGTGCCCTGGTGAGCCAGGCAGCCCCTGCGTGACGGCAGAGCTGCCAGGCACTGGCGGGGCCAGGAGGTGCCATCTGACATCGCGCCAAAAGCCTTTCAGAGCGGATGAAAGGGACTGCGACTCAAGTGTTTGCACTGGGCTCCGTTTTCCGTCGGCTTTAGGATGATTGTCTCCAGGGTGAGCTTGGAGAGGCAACTCATGTTTTAGTTTGGGTTGACCTCAGCACTGCAGGGACTGGGAGCTGTGTACAATGACACAACTCAGATTTTATTTTCAACAGCAAAAAAACGAATGGATTCAAAACACTCGACGGGGAAACAAAACCCCACAGATGTTTGCAAGCACTGAGGTTTATTTCCTTCTAGATGCCTCAAGAAGGAGTCTCAGACAGAGGGATGAACACCATGAACACCACACCAGCCACATGCAAGGGCAGTGTGGGAGCCACGTGTGGCTTCAGGACAGAGTTGTCCAAACGTCACCTCAAAAGCACGGCTTGGTGCGACGCTGAGCCAAGGTGTTCATCAGTCATAGTGCTTGCCACCCCATGTTTTGTTGTGGTTGCTGCTGTGATGGAAAAGCCAACAACAACAAATAAACTATCTGAGATGTGATCTCTTCCACAAGATGATTGCCTCTTTCTTAAAGACGAAATTACTGAAGTGCACACTTCTTTGTTGCCTTGTATTTCCAAACAGCCCAATCTACACAAGGGATGAATCTCTTCCCTTACACAATGCAGGCAGATTCAGAGCACATTTTGGAACAAGGAGAATTTTAATTTTTTTTTATTGGTCTTTGGATCATAGCATTGGAGTTTTCATATTCAAAACAGTTTTAAGGGAACTGAACGAGTTTCAGAGGTATGGGTCTGTTCTCAAGCCAAGAGATGCTGATCCAGAAATTTTACAACACTGTACTTTCTCTCAAGATATCCAAAATGCCATGAATTATGTATCCAACCTTGAAATGTTGTTAAAAATATAATAGAAAGTCACACATTGTGCATATTTAAGTTTTTTTCAATACTCATACTTCATAGTTTTGAGCCAGATTTCTTCTCCTTTGTGACATTTGTCCACACTGAGAACTGAGTCCAAAATATGCTTAAGGGCAATCGAAAGTTGTTTGGAATTTTTCTGATTCAAAGCAGTTACTTACTGTGCAAGCTGCCAAAAATTCGAACCGTTTAAAAGCACTGAGCACCTCATTTTCAGTTTTTCTCAGCAGTCATCCCATTTATTTCTTTGGAGCTTTAATATTCTTACAGGTTTTATTTAATTTTCACATCATGCATTTCAAGTTCATTTCTGTGGAGTGCCTTTAATAGACATTGTTTTAATTCCCAGCATACAGATCTTCATCGTTATTTATTGTTAATGTTTCCTCTTGGACTAAACCCAAGAAACTGAAGAACTTGGCTCCAGAACATGGCAGACACATAGAGGGAATGCTCTGACAAGTGAATTTTGGATTTAATTGGCTCGTACCACTAGATTCTGGGTTTGAAATGTATTGACAGAAAAGGACTGAAAGAGAAGCCTTGAACAGTACAAGCATTATTACCCTGATAAAATGGAGAGCAAAATGAGTAGTGACATTCCTTTTTCTGGTTGTTATCAGCCATCCAGCCTCCCCCAAACCGGCAGAAAATCTGCTCTTCAGTAAATCTCCAGCTGGTGTAAAGCAATTTCCTTTTCAAGTCAGGGCAGGTATGTCATTTTATACCACCCATGTATGTTCACTGCCACCTTTGCAAGGGAAAAACAGATAGAAAGATAGATATTGGGACTGCATCTGGCAACAAAAGAGAGTCTGTGAAACAAAATGTGATTGGTCTGAAAAAGAAGTACTTTGCAGCTTCATTTCAGCCCACATGGACAGTAGACACAGTCATTCGCTTACGGGTAGGACAGAGGATATCTCCCCATTGTCTGAACTCCATATACTGAACTCTGTGGAGGGATAAACAAGAGGTTAAACTCCCCCCACCCAAAACCCAAACCAAAAAAAGGTCTTTGACATGTTAGGGGAAATCTCTGTTCAGAGCACCAGTTGCAGTCAGAATTCTGGTATTCATCCATCTTCCCTCTAAAAACCTTTCATTATCAATAATAAAGATAATTCAAACATGGGTAGATCCTATTTTACACTGAGAAGAGCTAACTATGGTCAAGGGCAAGTAATGAAAAAAATCTATTCTGAATTTTCAAATCTTGAGAAAAGGAGACCTCGTATCACACTAAAAGAAACCTTCATTCGCATAGGTGTTGAAATCCTGACCTTTCCTGCTCTGAACCACATTACTCAGATGGGAGGATGGAGGGAGAGAGAGAGGGGCAGAATATGAGAGGTGCAGATTGCCTTATGTCATCAATTTGTGCATTGTAAATGAAATTAGAATACATACTTTTATGACACTAAGTGCTAATTCTTCAGATCTTAATTGATGCAGGGGGTGGATTTACTTGATTAAAGACAGTAAAACCCAAACCAGCAGAGATTTCTGCTTAAAAGGAGCATGCATGTTATGGTCTGCAAAGGAACCTGAGAACTGGAAAATTAAATACACGACTATATTTCTTAGAAGAGATAAGCTTATTCCTACTTGGAATGTATTTAATTATCACCAAGTCCATTTTCTCTGAAATTCTTAGTTTCAATAACTTGTCACAGTGAAACAATACCTACTTGAAAGAATCCTAAGGCAATGTGTATTCTGGTGCAGCAAAATGAAGTGGTACAAACCTCTCTCAGATCTAGTAAATTACTTATTTGTTATCCCTCTTCTAAGTCAAATTGTGTGCAGCATTTCTGGAAAGATATTTAGTGTCACCTGCATTAGTATAGGTGTACACAGCAGATTACCTTTGCCAAATATGAAGTAGCTGGAAAAGCAACTTTTACTTCTACGGGGAGTATTTGTCAGTCTGCTTTGCAAGAGCTTGCTAATTCACCTACACATGTTATTAGAAGCATCCAGATCATCTGCTGCTGCTGTTTATTGTTGGACTTTTTTTTTTTAGCCTTTCTTCTGGCTGTCCATATAGGTCATACAGTATGTATGCAATTCAGTTGTGACTACACAACAAAATGGGCTAAAACTTTGCAGCTTTGGAGGCATTTTGTTCGGTGGCTGGTGAGGCAAGCAAGGAGGGCACTGGTTTGTAGTGCTTCTTTGTCCTGCAGGCATCAGCCGGTGCAGCAGATGGATCAGTCCTTAAGCAGAGACATTTGATGAATCCTAGTGCTGGTCTAGGTGTCAGTGGGGACATAACAGTGTCCTGTCATGCTTAGACTTTAGGATTATACTAGAGAGGAACATAAAAAATTTTTTAATCTGTTTGAAATTGCACATCCATAACTCTATAAGTGAGTGCAATAAATGCAAATCTGTTCCTGCAAAACCCTTCCCACAGGCTTTAACATGAGTGCAATTTTTGCAGTAACCTGGGTCCATAAAATCGCCTTCACTAATCACTGTTTCGCTGATTACCTGCACATTGTATTGCAAATAAGATCCTGACAATTCCCACAGGACAAAGTAAAGGTGCAAGTGCACAGGGATAGTGCAAGTTTCCCTCTGCTTCCCACACCAACAAACCTCACTTTCCCAGCCCTGGGAAGGGGCTGTGTGTGCCAGTCGCCGCTCTGTTGAGCCAACAAGCAGCAGTGCTCGCCCAGCCTCCAGCCTTTGTAATGAAGACATTTTCTCCTGAAACAGGAGAAAATTTATTTCAAGCAGAATTCTAAATAGTCTTTAACTTATAAAGTCATGTCATGCCAGGGACAGATTTGAACCAGTAACCTACGTAGGAAAAGGCTTTATGTCATGTGTTTTCTCCCTTAGCAAATAAGTCACCTACAGCCCAAACATTGGTCCTTGGATTTAAAAATACTTCACTGCATATTTATAATCTGCTTTTTGTATATTTATGCTTCTAATATTTGTAAATTCTTATTATGCATCCCTCTCCCACTCTTAATCATCACCTAGCAAAGATAACTAGCTATCTTTCCCCTTGAAAATGAATTCACTCCGTGCCCCTAATTATTTTTGTAGGTCTTGTTTCTCCTGTAAGACAGAATCTTATGATTAAGGAAGTGCCTCAAATGAATTCGGTTTTCCTGAATTATGTCTGTAACAAAATCCTTCTGAAAGGGTCTGAGACTTTCTTTTTACTTGAGGTGCTGCTCTACTGTATATTCAGTTTCAGATTCTAGAGACGTTTTTATTCTCATTTTCATAGCTAAGTTGCCTTTTGCCATTCCTGATAGCTCTGTTTCATTGTCATTTCTTCCTATATTTTCTGTTTTTCAAGATATGTGTATTATGGTTAATTTTTCATTAGAAATTTTTTTTTAAATCCAAATTAAATATATCTCACAATTAGGGAAATATATCTTTGTGCAGCTTACAAATTTTTAGATTGGGAGGGCTTTGAACAACCTGGTCTAGTAAAAGGTGTCCCTGCCCATGGCAGGGAGGTTGGAACCAAATGATCTTTAGGGTCCCTTCCAACCCAAACTTTTCTATGATTCTGTGATTCTTTGTGCATTTGCGTCAGACAGAGAAAACCCTCCAGAAAAAAAGAATTTGTTCACCTTCTCAGCAGTCTTTTGCATCTTGATGAATTAAAACTTACAGAAGTGACAAGAATCATTCTTGTACCTGACTCAGCTTTGGCCCCTCTTCTGGCTGAAGTTTTGCCAAGGGTTTGCTGTCCCAGGCTAAATGCTATTTTCCCTAAAACAAAGGCTTCACTTTGCCACTCACTGCTATTCATCCCCGTCTTCTTCCACGAAGCAACATGACGTTGTTTTCCAATTCACTTACAGATCCAGTAGCTACAGTCCCATTTCCATCTGTTGCACTCTATTTGTTGCTTAAATGAAAGGCTCTACAGAGACCACAGGCCTGAGGAGCGACTGGCATTCAAAACCAAACATCTTTAGATAAAGACTGAAGGAAAAGTGATGAAGGAAACACAGACAGTGGTAGGAAAGAATAAAAGATAAAAGATTACAGCGAGTGAGAAACATAGAGATAGCACCTGATTTCATGATTTAAATTTATTGTAAAGCTGTTCAATTGTCATTTACAGATAATTACTGGCAACTGCAAGAGAAATATTTACAGGAATTTTGATGCTCAACTGTTACAGTAATATGAAAGAGCATTGATCCAAACCTGCTATCCTGCCTCGACAGATTCGATCCAAACCTTTTATATCACATCAGCCAGGAAATTTAAATGGTGATAGGGTCAATTATATTCATCAGCTCTTGCTTTGGCTTCTCAGACTGACTTGGGGTTTATGGGATACTGGGAATGCACATGAAAGGCAACAGCAGTCCTACAGTACCTTCTCCCTTATATGTTTGTTCAGACTCATCTTTCTTTCACTGTGCGTTGTACTCCCACAGTCAAGTCTGTATTACCTTTTTCTTCTAAAAGCATAAGAAAAGGTTATAACTTCATCAAAACATTTACCTCATCAAACATTTATATTGTTGATTTCCTCCTTGATGGAGCATTTTCTGGAAAAGACAATGAGAATCCTATCAACATTTTTAGATAAGTAAAAATGAAAATATTTTAAGCATTTCCTGGAAAAGACAAAGAGAATCCCATCAACATTTTTAGATAAGTAAAAATGAAAATATTTTAAGTTTTTAGAAGGGTTATGGTAACTCTGCCCGTTCTTTGATGCCACAGTAACAGCAAAAAATACTGACATCTGAACTGCAAATGGTGTCCTTCCTAATGCTTACCAAGGAGCCTGTTCTTTCATACGCTTAAAAGTATACTATTCAATGAATTTAAGCCATTTGAATACATGTCAGATTGATTCTTCCAAAAGCAATGTGTTACCCTGGTGTATATATGTATGAAACTAGTTAAAAAGTTAACTGAAAGACAACCTTTTTTTTAAATTTCCTCCTTGCCATAGACCTGAAAGTAAGAGTACCAGTATCAACTGTGTAATCCTCAAATAAAAGACATTTGCTAATAAAAAAACCTGTTACAAAATAACATTGTTTCCTTCTTTTTCACTCAGCATGGGAGCAAGGTGAATGCTCAGCTACACGATCTGTACAGTGTAAACAGATAAAGGAACAACCAACAAGAAGTCCGTAGAAAGGAATATTATATACAGAAGAGGTTTTAATTAGTCAGAGTTTTAATGGGTTGGAGAAGAGAATCAAAACTTGGTAATGAGGGAGGTATTAAACTATATTAGAGACAATCCCTTCATCCCCAGGGTGAGAAAACACAAGAAAATAAGAGAGAGATTAGGCTGAGCGGTAACAGAAAGAAACTATGAGGAAAACAAGGCAATTACGATTATTGAATTTACTGAAAATACTTGCAAACACACAATTGAGAACAACCCTGCATATGCTATGGTTAGATGAGCAGAGATACATATTTCATCTTGGATAGCTACCTGCCACATACCAGAACTAAAACAAGCATTTTTCAGAGAGCCTGATAATCCCCACACTCAATTTATGTGGATTAGATGAAATTTCCTCTTTCTTTTCAGCAATTTTGGCAGACCACTGTACATTACCACGGGCTGCCATTATCTTCGTCTGAACACCAGCAAAATGGTTTGTAATTTTATCTCAGTACTACCAAAGAAACCTGCAATCTCTAGCTACGTTATTTTAAATAATGCAGCCCAGCAATCACATCAACAAGGAGAATCCTCACAAATTAGGAAGTTTTTATCTGAAAGAAAACAACATTATTTATTTGCTATCGCTTGCCTTCAAAATAAAATCACCCAGGCATCTTAAGAATGTAAACAACAAGTGTAGATGCTATTCTTTTCTTTCTTTCTTTCTTTTTTTTTTTTTGTCTCCAGAGGAAACACATTGGATAGGTACAAAAAAGCCCTGTACTAAAAGCAGTGCATTTTGGTAGAGCTGGTGTAACTGGCAGTTTGTTCAGCACAGTCAATATGCTGTAATCTGTCATTACACACCGGACTACTATCAAAATGTCTTCTGATAACTGGGCATCTAGATAGATATTTACTAGATTTAATCTCCTTCTCTAGTAAAGGTTTGGAATGCAACAAATTTGGTCGACATTTCTAAACAAGGCTATAGACTGATATTACTTGCAGCAGAAAACCCTGCAACCTGGCTATTTTTCATTTCTTCTGTTAGCATAAACTTTTTACCAAAAAAGATTTATGGCTTCCATTGCAAAACAATATGGTAATTTGAATTAACCTCTTCTAATCACCTCCTGAGAGATTTTTACAAGGTCCTAAATGGCCAAAGCATCACAATGTCAAGCAGAGTAGGAATTTATGGGAAGATCAGTGCATTACATAGCAATCCATCCGTATTAGCTACTCAGATCGATATTTTTAAAAAAACAGTACGTTAAAAAATTATTAGAAATGGGCTTTTTCAGGTGTGAACATTTTAGCATCAACAGCAAAAGTAACATTTTAGTGGGTTATAGTAGTAAACCAAAAATAGGACTGAACTGTTATCTCATGATATTACATAATGAGCTCTGTGAACTAATGAATCCTAAATCAATTTGGGGACAGTCTTATTTTCACTGACACAGAGAATTCCTGCCTTTGTGTGTGTGTGTGCAAGTGTGCCCATGTCATTATAAATTGTGCTTATTATTTCTGCTCACCACCTTAATGATGGAGCCGCTTCAGCGTTTCAATACAGTCAGCAAGAACCCTCACTCAGGAAACTGGAGGGAGGTATTTTATGGGCATTCACATTCATCTTGCTAGAATTATACCTGTACAAATACATATTTCACTGACCTTTCCCTTACTTAACATTAGCGTGACATTTCTGTTTCCACTGGTGACCTGCAGGGGCTGGGAATAATTTTTCCTTTCCTCACCATACGGTTTGGCTCCTGGCAGGCATTTTTCTTCTTTACTCCAAATCGGCTTAGATAGGCTATAGCTGGACAAAACACTGTGCTGGATGCATCCATTACCTCAGTGCTTTGGTGCTCCACATCACACGGGCAGGGACTCGAAAAAAAGCAGGGAGCCAATTTGTCCACGGCAGGTAAGAGTGATCCACATCTTAGAGTTGCTGAGACGCTTCCATGTAATTCCCTCCCTGTTGTAGGACATCAGGTAAAGGCCTTTCAATGTCACAGGTCTCTTCCAGAACTTTGCAGCATTTCTTTGCAAGCAGTGAGTGGGAGCACAAGAGAATTGTTTGCAAATTCAAGGTAATTGCACTGAAAGTATCTCAACTTTAGGTGTTTGTAAACTCTCAAGCATTTTCTTCATAAGGTGCTTTGGGCTGGAAAATCCTATAAAATTATGAGGTCTTGTTAGTAAAGTTTCCTTGCCATTCTTCTCTGGGTAGGAGCATAGATAACATGGTTTGGCTAATGATTTCCAAGGAAAGCAGCTGTGCTAATAATGAGATATATATACACTCAGGCTGGGATCCCTCTCGGTCGCTGTGATTGCCCCCCTCTACCCAAGGCATTTTATAAAATATGGTAATTAACGCAGCATCTTCAGACAGGCTAAATTTATTGCGATTTATATGTTCATGAGTGTTGGTAAAAGGCCAGTGCTGGCATTTCTTTAACTAATAATTATTGTGTTTTATTGTTGTTGTTCTCTAACACATTAACGAGCAAGGACCCAGCTTTATTAGAATTCACTTGGCCCCACTGTTCCATGCATATTTATTATGCGAGAGAATAGGATTCTCTTCCTCTAGCCTTCACTAATTTAAAAGAAGATATCCTCAATGAAATGTATTCAAATATTTTGACATTTTGCTTCACCTCACTTACAGAGCAGAAATTGTTTCTGACAGTTATTATACAGTACGGGAATCCTGCTGTTTCACTCTGCTGAAGCGCAGGTTGAAAAGACACAGCAATTGCATTTTGTTCAAAGAGTGATTCTCTGGCCTAGAAATAGCAACACTGTCAGCTGTGATTCACTGGAAGTTTAGATAATATCCACTCTGTACCTCTCCACCAAGAACATGGAATATTTTTTTCTCTTCTTCTACTTCTTAAAACAGAAGAAAAATGAATCAAAGTGTTGGGATGGAAGGGAAATTTAGCGCCTCCAACTTTGGGATCTGAAGTAGAGGAATGAGTAGATTTTGAAATCTAAGTGGAAACTGGGAGAAAAGGGAGCAGGAATTTTTTCTTTCTTTCAGATGCTTTCAGTTCTGTGTTGGAAACAGACCTATTTACAAGACAAATTAGAAGAGGTAACAAATACAAATATCTGGCTGTTCTCAAAGGTTTAAAATTACTGAAATAATTATAGGTGGCACCTGCCAGATTATCTTTTTATGTCATGCTTCCAGTCATGCTACATGTGTGGTAACATCTTTATTGAACACAATAACATCTAAATGTAAAGCACAATGGCAGATTTCTTAGCTATTGCTCCCAAAATTGCCTTGCAACATGAAAACCTCAGCCTTTTTTCTTCTTCCCATTTTAGAATGCATTTTGCTGCTCTCTCAAGTATATACAGGTTGAAAAAGAAATTTTACCTTTAGATTTATACAGTCAATCCTGAGAAAAGTTAAGAAGGGTTGTAGTAGCACATTTAACAGTTTAACTGAGCCCAAAGTTTCACAATGGTTGTTTATTTGATGGTGAGTAGAAGGACACTTGGAGAATCTAAAGCAGGAGGAGGAGGAGGATGAAAAAATACAAGGAAAAAACCTGTGAAAGGCTCTCCCTCATGCTTTGCTGCTCCCTTTATTGTTCATGTTATGCAGATCCTATATCAGAACTGAGGGTTCTCTTTTCAGAATAAGAAAGAGGAAGCCAAATGCACAGTGAAAAGAAATCACAATAGTGGTATTTAATACAGTTCTTTAAGATTTCAGAAACTGAGTTTCTGTCAAAACCACAGAATATTGCAGAAGGGGATAGGAGACAGTGATAAAGGGCCTGTTCTTGTAAAAGGGGATTGTTCAGCTGTAATCTCTGTTCATGCTCCTGTCGTATCATGGGAGAATCTGACTATTACATTGATGAGAAAATAATGAATGTAATATCTGAGAAAATCACAGGGCTTGAGTTGTTTCCTAACTTTTCCATGCAAAAAAAAAAAAGCCTCCTATCCAGAGACAGACATTATTAACTGGAGTGAAATAATGAGAGCAGCTGCAGGATGTGGCCCTCCTAGTCCTGGAGGTGCAAGTCTGGACTGTCAGAAGCGATGAGCAGCAAGGCGTGCGAGCTCGTATCACACCCTGGTCTATTAAGGCAAGTGAATGGAAGCTGTAAATCAGATTTCGGTTTCTGCCACTTCGTCAGGGGGTGCAGGAAATAGGACACATGTGAAGGGTTCCCCAGAAGGCTTTGAAGAGAGCGACATGCCACAGCTCTTCTCTGCCAGTCGCTGGGCGTGAGGCACGCTCACTCTTACGGAGCTGCGCAGACACGGGGTGGTCACAGCCCGAGCCCTGCCAGCGCAATCACCACTAAGGAACCATCCCAGCTTAAGCATGGGCATCACTGCCTGTCCAGAGTGTCTCTTCTGCCCTCGTCAGAGCCACATCCAGCCTTCCTCCAGGCACAGAAGCTTTCTCAGCCTCCCCAGCCCATGTTAAAGCTCTTCCTCACGAAACAGGAGCCTGTCCATATTCCTGACCAGGTCCAGCTCCTGGCCCCCACCATCCCTCAAGAAAGGACCTTCTTGAACACCTTGTCCTGCAGAAATAGTCATCACACACACAGACATAACTGGGTGTCAAAGCCTGGGATAAATGGGTTGATTTTAATTGCACAGCCTGCTCTTGGGACCTCTGTTTCCACATCGTATTCCTAGAGAGTCACCCTTTGTAGATAGCAAAATCTCGCAGGGAACAGCTGTCAGTAGAACAGGGTGTCTTCTGGAATCATGATTTGCCTAATTTCATAGTAAAAAAACCAAACTTGTATTGCCTTTGATCACCTTATTTATGCGAAATGTCAGCTGATATTTATGTAACTATATGTGCCAGCTTGTGCAGTGGATGACACCACTGGAATGGATGATTTAAGGGCCATTGGCCATGAGGGCTTGGAGGAAGATACAGTACATCTGTACAACGTCTAGCATCATGCAGATATGTAATTAATCAACTGTATGTACTGCCTGGACTCAGCCCTCTTGGTGGGATGTGCCACTATCTTGCTTTACACAGTGCCTGGAAATGTCCCTATTTATTTTTTTGTGCTCTCTCAGCGGTTCTCCTACGCTCTCGCTAAGCCTAGGACAGACATAAACAGCAAAGCAAACTGCTTGCAGCCTGGGTTTAATGAGCACTCTCCACACACTGTAGTTCTCCATAGATAAAGTAAATAAGCAATGATGGAATTAAGATTCATTCAATACCAGCACAATGCTGGTATTATAGCAAAGATTGATTATGCAAAACCAAAATTCAATTCTAATAAATTGTGTTGGTTTTGCTTGGCGTGGTTTTTGGTAGCAGGGGCCCATAAAGATGGCTTTTGTGAGAAGCTGCTGGAAGCTTCCACCATGTCCAGCAGAGCCAGTCCCTGATGGCTCTGAAGATGGACATGCTGCTGGCCAAGGCTGGGCCAATTTGAGATGTTAGTAACACCTCTGTGATAACATATTTAAGAAGAAAATCAAAACAAAGGGGACACAGTTCTTTTCTAGCCAGAGAAGAGGAGGAGGTGAGAACATGTGAGGGAAACAACATGCAGGGACCAAGGTCAGAGGAGAAGGAGGGGGAGGAGGTGCTCCAGGCACCAGAGCCGAATTTCCTCTGCTGGCTGTGGTGCAGACCATGGTGGAGCAGCTGTGCCCCTGCAGCCCATGGGGTCCATGAGGGATGCAGAGATCACTCACAGCCCATGGGGAGGTACCCACACTGGAGCGGGTGGATGCCTGGAGGAGGCTGTGGTCCAGTGGGAGACCCATGGAGAGAGGGACCTTGCTCCAGAGATGGAACAGCCTGGCCTCGGAGGTCTGCTCCCCCTGGATGAGGGACCCATGCTGCAGTAGTTTTGGGAGGACTGTCTGTCCGTGGATGGGATTCATGTTGCAGCAGTTTTGAGAGCGCTGCTGCTCGTGAGATTGGACCATGCTGGAGAAGTTCACGGAGAGCTGTCTCCCGTGGGAGGGACCCCACAGCGCAGCAGGGGAAGGACTCCTCTCCCCAAGCAGCGGAAGATGATCTCGGTGATGAACTGACCAAACCCCCACACCTTGTTCCCTGTGCTGTCAGTGGGAAGGAGGGAGGGGCTGGGGGGAAGAATGGTGTCTTTAAGGGCTTATTTTACTTCTCGTTATCCTCTTCTGACTCTGTTAGTAATAAATTCACTTTGTAACTCTAAGTTGAGCCTGTTTTGCTATTGGAGTGTTTTTCTTCTGGTCTTTATCTCAACTCATGACCCTGTCGTTTAATTTTTTTCCCTCTCCTCTGCGCAGCTGTGACAGGGGAGAGCGAATGAGTGGCTGTTGTGGGCACCTGGCATTTGGCCACTGTCACACCATGACGTAAATGCAAGCTAATAGGCTTCATAATGAAAGTACATGGAAGCAAAGGAAAAGAAAAAACAAAACCAAAACAACTGGATTTCATTAATGAATACACTTTTTGCAGCCTAAACAAAGAGTACACACAGAGTCCCAGCAGCTGGCGCACACTGTGCCCTGTGGCATTACCTGCCACAGCAGCAGTGTGTGCTGGCTCCTGGCACAATTCACAAGAAGCAATTCCCAGGGCTGCTCTGAGACATTGCTACCAAGAGAAAGCATCTGCAATGACTGAGCTCAGGTCCCAGGGCCTCAAGCTGCCCCTGTCCCACGGGAGAAGAGATGCCACAAGATTTCAGGGTGTCTCAGCACAGCAAGTCTGGTCACTTGACTCAGACTCAGGATAGGATGTAAAAGATCTTAGGAGAGTGGAAATAGAGCAATGCAGGCTGTGATCACAAGTCATAATATTTGTACCTTCTGTTCTGCTGACTTAGAAATTATGTTCACTTCTAGTATCCACTGCAATTAAGATTTTTAGCCAGTTTTTTTGTCCATCTGTTTCCACAGCCGGCCTTTAGAGACAGGAACACTAGTGGGCTATGCAATTCCTCCTCAAATCTCAAGCCAGTTCTGCTGCACATATTTCAGTACTGATTTCTCCATAAATGACAGTGCTAATGGTTCCAGGCTCGTGATTGTTCAGGTGCAACCTTTTCCATTCCTATTAATTGGCACTGGGTTTATTTAAACCGACTACAAGAGGTCTCAGAGATTAACTCTTATTTTGTAAACCACCGGATAGTAAAAGCAACTGAATGTATCAGAGAATTCTACTACCTAATTACAAAATCTGCAGGTTTTCTCATTTAAGCAGAGAAAAATCCAATAGTTCAGTTTTACTCTTACTTAGTAAGTTAGAACTATGGCCTTTTCTTATTTTAATTGTTCAGAGGGCAATTAAATCCCTCCCAATACCTTTACCAGCTGTTTCCCTAAGAGATCTGTCTGGGTATTTCTGTGATCCAAATCATCACAGTCTTTCTGCTAATCCCAAGGACTATATTCATAGATTTCTGTTTGCAAAATCCCTATGGGATGTGGCAGTGTCGTTATCTCCACTGTACAAATAAGAAACAGACACACAGAGAGATGAAGGGTTCCCAGCTGGAAGAGAAGGGCCAGATTCCCTTGGGATTAGTGCAGTGAAAGGCTTAGTACCCCAGTGGTCTCTCCAACCACAAAAGTCTGCAATGCAGATGCTCTGCCCATGTGCAGAGGAAGACTAGACAAAGCCAGCAGCAGAAAATTAGGGGCCTCTCTCAAGGTACCTCGGGGCTGAGGAAGGTATTCTTGGCCCCATGGGCCAGGCTTCCTCAGTACAGAACAAATATTATCAGTAATGGCAAAAAAGTGTGCAGTTTTTCTTTGCCTGAAAAAACAGGTAGGATGGATCTCTCTGCAAGAGAGATGTCTTGCATAGAGCAGAAGATGTTGCTTAGATGAGCCATGGCAAAGTGAGGCCAGCTTCTGCTGGGGTTAATGTACCCATTTACAAATTTGGTCCTCTGATTATTCAGGGTCATATATGAAATCTGTAAGGCTGGCAAGGCACCAAATTCAGATCTCCTAATTGATGTGCAGTTTCCTAATTGCTGAGCAGTCTATGTTTTTAAGCTTTCAGACTCCATATTAACATAAAGTCCTAGCATCAGTTGCAGCCCTTCTTAATGGAATAGCACTTAGAGCAAAATTGATGCCTCTTTAAGAGCAAGTCAGCCCTGAAATGACATGTTTCTGCCAGATCTTGGGCATGTTCTTGGAAAGCAGTGTGCTCACTGGGCATCACAACCAGAGAACTGTCGAAGTCATTGCAACAAATGCTAGTTTGGTCACTATTTCTTCTCAGAAGTACTCCAGAGCGGGGTTCTGCCTGTGTAAGGGGTTCAAGATTTAGCCCAAAAGTAATAAAGAAGAAAACCAAATTCCCTATATACCTCACTTGCAAATGCTAAAAAGCTTTTTTTTTCCAGATTATTGAAACAGGCCTCACAAGTTTACCAAAAATTTCATGTTCTCCTTTTAGCTAATAGGGAATTGGCAACACAGGAGTTGAGCTTTCTGCCTGGGCCATGAAGGAGAGGCCAGCAGCAGGCTTTGGGCTGGGCTCCAGACCTCTGCAGAATGGTAGCTACCTGAATAAAAGCACAGTGTTAAAAAGACAAGACTGCAGCAAGACAGTCAATGAGTTCATTAAAACCTAGGGTATGCAAGGCAGCTCACTGGGCTTCTTCCCTGAAAGTTTCAAGCACATTTTGATTGTGCCTACAGTAGTCACCAGTGCAGATCAGAGTGAAAACCTACACACAGTAGAGAGAAACAGGTGTTTCAGAGAACCTGATGTCAATCCCATGAAAGTTCCTGGATGTCCATCTGTGGCTGCGGTGCTTTCCTACTGCAGATGCACTCTTCATGCTCATTTTAAAACTGGTTGTACACTGTTGCTATTTGTTCTCAATTTGTATAAAGAAAGAAACTGCTTCCAGGATGGAGGCATCACTTGGTTCATAATTCTTCCAGAGTGGCTTTGTCTTAAAAGTTTGGGAGCACGCTGTCCTACAGATTAGTGAGAGCAGAAGTCTTTCAGCACTGCTTACCTCAGACATTTAAAACACCTTCTTTTCAGTCTTGTAGAGCATTAATTCTGTATGGAACATAGCCCTGCATCAGTTTCAACTTTGATCTTGAGAAACCACTCAAAACAGAGATTAGTGTTTAAATCTAAACCCCTTATTAGTTCACTCCTGTTCATCTTCCAAACGGAATATCTTGTAGTCTTTCATACCAAATGTTGGGATGCCAGTGGTGTGGATACAGGGTGATGTGTACTCCCATCCACAGCTAACAGAAAACACAATGACCTTGATTTGAACACAGGCACCTTAGGTGACAGACCTATGCTAAAGGGCAGTCAGATCTCACGCTGTCATTTCAAAGTGTGTATTCAGTGTAACTTTTTAGAAAACAAGATGAAATATAATTCTTTAGCTTCAAAGGAGTCTTTTTGGAAGTTGTGATATTTCAACAAAAGATGACAACGTGCCACCACAGAATAACTCGTGAATGCAAATACGGCTCACCTCATTGTTCCTGGCTTTCTTCAGAAGCTGCACATCTTACTTTTCTAAAAAATGTAGGCTGGAGAACTAACAGAATTTAAAAGAACTTCCTTTCAATGTGAAGAGTTGTAAGAGTGTTAGTTCTACAAGTCTTTAAGGAAATCCAATTATAAGTTCCTTTATATTCATACACCTTACCAAAAGAGGAACTTTTTTCTCCATTGGTGTCATGTTCTCAGTGGGGACTCCACCTTGACATCGCTGTTGAGTTTCAGTGCCTTTCTCATTAGGAGACAACTGCCATCGAATCCCAAGAGACTGGGGTGGGACCCTGCCATGCTGTCCTAGCCAGCAGCATGTTGTAAAAGGGGCTTAATGTTCACAGGCTGTGCATAAATGTTCTCTAAGGCCACTGGCTTCAAATTCTGAAATGTGTACTCTGCTGAGAAAGGCAAAGTCTAAAACTAATTGTTCCCATACTGTACTGTGAACCTCTGAGCAAAAGGCTTTCCCTTCCCCTCCGTTTACAGCAGTATATAATCACAGGTGGTTTCTATCATCATTATAATTATTTCTTATTATTATCATCATGATCATCATCATCCTTATAATTTTATCCCAAGCATTTTAAAACAAGTTTCTGTTTGCCAGGCTTTTAATGAAATAATAGCATTACACTGACGGTATCTGATGTAATGCCTACAATTTTACAAGCAATAGTGAATTTGGGGAAATCTGGAGTTAGAAAAGATCAAGAGAGTAATAGAAGGAATATTAATTCTATTTGCTGTATGTCAGTCTTACGAAAGACTCTTTTGACACTCACAAGTATTCACAACAGTTTCAAATGAAGAACCTCCTATCTCCTTTGCTGCAATAGCTCCATTGTTGCAATCCCATTTGCTGCAATGTTTCTGGCAAGTCTTCCTGGTAGGCCCTGGTGCTGTGATGACAAATTCCACATCTCTTTAGCAGTGAGGGTTTAGATATGAATATTTCCAGAAGATATGACAGAGATACACAAGCCCTTCAACAGCCTTTGTGCCATTGCAGTAGCGTTCCAGGGCAAAGGCTCCTCTGGACCTTCGGGAATATTGGGCCAGGGAGACGTAAAACATCACAGATGGGAGGACGCCTGCACCACCAATTTAGCACAAGAAGGATGAGTCCATATCAGCCTCTCCATTCAGATCCAGAGAGTGGTTTCGCCGCAAGCCTTCCCACTGCACTCCCTCGCAGAGCTCTGGCTCTCACCACAGCACATGCCCAAAGCAGATTTGCTCCATGGGAGGTGCACCTGATGAGCACACTTCATGTTCTCCAGTGCTGCAGGCATTCAGTCCATGGCACTAGACCTGAAAATGCCCTCTAAACATGTAGAGGGTGAACAGAAGGGTTTGGCACCAACTGAGTCACGTCACCTACCCGTTCCTGCCAAACCATGCCGCCTAGCGGCACAGACACAGCCAAGTGGGGTGAACTGGGGTCCAATCTGTGACTGCTGCCATCAGTCATCAGCTTCACAAGCATTACAGTCTCCTTAAACCTCAAAAATGTGAAAAATATTTCCTCTATGGCTCTTTCATGCAAAGTGTCTGGACCTTCCAGAGCTGTTCCATCAGATGACTTCTGATGCATGGTCTTCATGCATCCACCCAGCCAATGCTCTGTTTCAATGCATTTAAAAACATCTATCATGCTGCCACTGCTCACTTAATCACAGACAGCATGCTATTATTAGTAGAGATTTCCTTTTAAATAATTAAGGACATTTCCTGAGGCTTCTCTAAGATCTACGGTTGATAGCACTGAAGTTTGAGGCTCTTATATCAGTATATCAGAGACACACTATGCGTGGCTGAGGCAGAAGGGAGAATATCACACCTAAATGGCAAGAAGGAAGTGGGAGACTCTAAGGCACTCTCTGGATCAGCTGGAGCCATGAATGGCTTTGTTCCTCTTCCATCACAGCCCCTTGAAGCAGCTGGCAGCAGCGGTGCTGGATGGGAGCAGGCAGAACACCCTGCCTGGAGCCTCTGCCACCTCCAGAGTCATCCCGTTTGAAAATAAACACTTTAGAGCCATGTTTTGCCTCGTACATTTCCAAAGAACCAGACAAACAACAGCTAATTACAATCCATACAAAAGGATTATATATTTGGCAGCTTGTGGTAACGCCTTTTAGGTAATTGCAGAGGACTTTCAGAAATCTAATATTTTATTGCTAAATCACCTAATAAGAATTTCTTTACTTGGATGATGGAGAATCATAGGAAGGATCAAGCCCAATTTATTGCTTTCCTATGGGTACAATTTCATTACAATTGCCAAAATATTCCCTCAAATATCATGACCACTTGATTGGAAACAGCAATCTTGGCCTCTGTAGCTCATGGAAACAGGACCTCTCTTCAGGGAACCTCAGCGTGCATGCCTAGCACCCAATTCTTCATTGCAGGCACCTCGTATATGCATGGGGCTGGGGTCTCACTGCTGGGAGCTGATCAAGGCCACTGATGGCAGCTTTAGATCTGTCCCATAGCCTATAAGCTGGCATAGAAAAGCTCTGTTCTCAAAGTAAATGCTACAAAGTTCAGGAAAAGAGACACATGGGCACTCACTAAAGACTTGCTATTATTTTTTAAATCTCATAGTTACTTATACAGTGATTAGGATGGGAAGAGAGAGTACAGAGAAAACGTCTTTAAATGGGAACAGGATATTTTCAAATAGTTATCGAAGTTATGTGCTTAGGAAGGATACTGCAACTTTTCTGATAATCCTCCTCCAAAGCACAAGAGGCTTAAACTGTGATGGCAATGGGTGCCATTGTCAGCAGCAATCCTTTCAGCCTCCGCAATGAGTAAGGAGCATTTGCAGCTACAGCTCTGTAGCCTTCCTGGGAAACCCCACAGAGCTGACACAAAAGTGCTAGAGGATGAGAGGTGGGACCCAGAGCCAGGAAAGCAGACGTAAAGCAGCACACCCTCTCAGCAGCCATTTCTCAGTTGGGCCCCAAATCATCCACAGTTTTTTACAGTCAAACTATGCCCAAACTAGATGAAGCCACCCCTGGTGTCCCCCTGCCACCAGCAAACCCGACCATGTGGGAATCACCAGTCCCTGCCCAGCACTGACCTAAGAGGTATGCAAAAACAGGCAAACATTGGTAGAGAAAGTAGTGTGAACATCTGGTTCACCTTGGGAGCCTGCTGAAGCATGGCCAACAAATTTAATGGATATTTTCATTTCTGAAGGTGAGATTTCATTTCTGAGATGCTTTGTTAAAGCAGTTATTTGGTCAGATAGATTCCTGCAGTCAGTATTCAACACCAGCAGAAACTGTACTGATGATGCTGAAATGCTTACTGTGTCATCTACCTTTGCTCAAAGGAATAAGACATATCTTTGGTTTCAAAGTAATTCTTCTGCCTAGGTCCAGCTTTTCTGGATTACTGCTTTAGTGGAAACCTTTGGTCTTGCGCTGCAGGAATGTAAGACAGACTTAAGAGTGTGAGCAGTGCTAGCAAAGCAGTGTGTGGGGCAAGGTGTGTGCTGCCCTCAGGAAGGGGGGCAAGCTGCTCTGGGACAAAGACTGGGGCTCCACCTGCCAAGGAAAAGCACTAAGAGCTTCATCAGGCTGGTGGTCACCAACTGAGCATGGAAGCCTGGGTAAATTACAGCCTCTAAATGTCACAGTAGCTGAGGACAGATAATTTCACACAGAGGGATGGAGCTGCTCTTCAGATGCAAACTAAAGGACCCTTGGGCTCTGTTCCTTGGCAGTGACCAGGATTAGGGCCTAGCAAGAAGAGTAAGAAAAGAACAAATCAATGCCCTGCCCCAGTAATTTCCCATTCCTCCCACCCCATTTTCCACATGTCCTATACTTGTCTCCATTCAGGAGAAAGTCAGTGCATCACACTTTCTGGCAATGTCAGTTATTCCAGCTGTTGAAATCTCCATGTATAACAAAGGGATTTTACTGACAGCTGTTTCAGAGAACAACAGCTAAGCACAATTCCTACTGTGTAGCAATGTAATTTATTTCTCTCCCTCAGTCACACTGGTGACCAGCATTGTGTCTGACAAGTGATGAGTGCAGTACACTACATTCAGAAACATTTCTAAAAAGCCTTGGTCTAGTAAAAATTTGTTTTATTCTACCCTGCCTCCCTCTGGCATATACCTTAGAACATTCTGAAGAATCATCAAATGTTAAGGAGATTCATTTTGGTTCTTTTAACTATTACATGTGGCTTTTGCTTACCATGAAAGTATTTTGGGGGAAAGAGGTTCTAGGGACGTGTACCCTCCCTCAGCTTGGAATGATTTCAGTGGCTTATTTCCCATTATTTTACAACTGCAGAATGAGTAAAAAATCTTCACACCTGAATATTTAGCATTGCAGATGCACAGTTGCAATTTTTCTGCTTTGTTTCATGTTTGGTACAGTTTCAAAAGGTGTGCTTTTCCCTGTGATTGTTGTGGCCAAATTTGGCCAACTGGTGTAAGCCTTGAGTATTCCCACTACCTGGGAGCAGAGCCCTGTCTACAGTATTGTCAGCAGGTAGCAGTCTTCCTGTGCTATTTTATATGATAGGTTTTGCGGTGTAATCTGAGCAGATCCGTGCTAGGGTTAACAATTGAAGGAAATCATGTCATCACCTAGCCCTGGACTTGCTGCCTTCTTGGGAATATGATGAAATGGCAAAGGAAACATGATACCCAAATGGTCTTGGTTCTTCTATTTGAGGAAACACTCAAAACAGCCTGTGCACTTGTGTCCTTCCCTTTGGAAGCCAGAAATTAAGGCATGATTGCACTGGTTTTTATATATCACGTAAGGACGATCTTTCCACTTCTTGTTTCAGAGTTGTTGTCCTAAAATGGCATTTTGTACTTTTGACTTTCTGATTTTCTTCCTCTCAAGTGCTCCTCCCTAGCACTCATTCATGTTCTTAGCTACTTCTCTTTGCCTGTTAGCTTTGCCTTGGCCCTCTGGGCAGCAGCTCTGCACAGGGGGGGATGAAGCCCTCAGTGCACTGCACGGCGCTTTCATCCATCTGTAACACCGAGAGTGGGACAAGTGCTTTGGAAAAGGCTGGGAAAGGATGCCACATGTGGGAGAATACATCTCACCTCTGCAAACTACTTTGTCTGTGAAAAACAGCTGGGGGAAAACTGTGGCAGAGTCAACAAAAGGGGAAAAAGAAGCGATATAAAGGTTTTAAGAAGGAATTGCCTGAATACTATTTCTTCCTGGTTACCATGCAAGAAAAGAATATGAGGAACAATTAGCACCTCAGAAACAGAAAACAGCACAAACACGAGGGACAAAATACCCTGTTTCTAATGAACAAGATTAACTTTCCCCTATAATCAAGACAACATCGCAAAGTGTGTTGTCAAATCTATTTCAACAAAAATTGAGGATTTCCACCAAAAAAAGTCCCTTAAAAGCCTTCATATGGAAAAAGGAAATCAAAAGAGCTTTCTGGAATGCTTTTTGCACAGAGCCATCGCCTTAATTCTTAAATCACAGCTCTTCATTGAGACCCTTTCCTCAGAGAGAAAGAAACTGTGACCAAAAAGGACCACAAAAGACAAACCTCTGGTGAATGGCTGAGCTTTTAATGACTGATGAGAACAAGGAACAGAGACTCTGAATTAAATCATGAGCAAAATTTTGATGTCTATAGCACGAAACCAAGAATGGATTTAAAAGACCGCAGTTGCAAGAAAACACAAAAGATTTTAAAATATGAACTTGAATCAAGTCTAAATTTATCAGACAGGCTTAGTATCTGCTATAAGCTGATAATAAAGGAGGAAAGATCAAGCACACTATTATTGCTAGGACAAACTCATAAATTCTTAAGGAAAGAAAGAGAACTCTGTTGGGTTTGCATGGCCGGGTTTTGGGTTTGGAGCTACAGGGGTGGTTTCTGTGAGAAGCTGCCAGAAGCTTCCCCCATGTCTGACAGAGCCAATGGCAGCCAGCTCCAGGGCACACCCACTGCTGGCCAAGTCCAAGCCTGTCAGCAATGACGGTCACACCTCTGGGACAGCAGATTTGAGAAGTGGGGGAGAGTTACTGTGCAACAGTGACTGCAGCCAGAGAGGAGTGGGAGTGGGTGTGAGAAACAGCTCTGCAGGTGCCAAGGTCAGTGGACAAAGAGGAGGAGGAGGAGGTGCTCCAGGCACCAGAGCAGAGATTCCCCTGCAGCCCCTGGTGCAGACCATGGTGAGGCAGCTGTGCCCCTGCAGCCCATGGAGGTCCTCAGTGGAGCAGATTTCCACTGCAGCACATAGAGGATCCCTTGCTGGCACAGGTGGACACCCAAAGGAGATCCCTGTGCTCCCTGTGGGATGCCTGTACTGGAGCAGGCTCCTGTCAGGACCTCTGGACCTGCGGAGAAAGGAGTCCATGCTGGAATAGGCTCCTGGAAGAACTTGTGACCCCACAGGGAGTCCATGTTGGAGCAGTCTGTTCCTGAAGGACCTACACTAGTGCAGTTTGTGAAGAACTCCAGCCAGTGGGAAGGACTGACAGTGAAGAAGTCTGTGGAGGGCTGTTCCTTGTGGGAGGGACCCCACTCTGGAGCAGGGAAAGAGTATGAGGAGTGAGGAGGAAGGAGTGGTAGAGACAACCTGTGATGAACTGACCACAGCCCCCATTACCACTGAGGGGGAGAAGGTAGGGAATTTGGGAGTAAAACTGAGCCTGGGAAGAAGTCAGGGGTGTGAGGAAGGTGTATTAAGACGTAGTTTTATTTTCTCATTATCCTACTTTGATTTATTTGTTAATAAATGTAACTACTTTCCCCAAGTTGAGTCTACTTTGCTCATGATGAGTGAGTGACAAGTGACAAGCGATCTCCCCTTGTCCTTATCTCAACCCACAAGCCATCCTTATGTTTTCTCTCTCTGTCCAGCTGGAGAGGAGCGTGATAAGAGCAGCTTGGGTGGGCACCTGGTGTCCAGCCAGGGTCAAACCAACACAGAGGTTACAAAAAGATCTGAAAAAAAAATTTTTTTTTTTAGCTGTGAGCAGTAATTGCAGGTCAAGCATTGCATTACTACTGCCTCTTTCTACTTGCGCTGCATTCCTACTGCCATGGCAAGGTTGGGACTTCTCCCAACCTGAAACAAAAAGTTTTCTTACTCTTCTTTGCCTGTATCCTAGTAATTTATGCAATAGTATGCGTTGAATGGTGCAGACCAAGTAAAATTTATTACCATAAGGAAGAGCAGCACCTTCTTGCTAGTGGGGTCCCTCCAGGAAACAGCAGGAAAGGTCACCAGGTAACAGATCCGAGCATGTCCTCAATGTCCCCGCCACTTCTTTCTGACCCTTCATGCAGGATAAACTCCAACCAATAATGCACTTAGGGCCAAATTCTGCTCTCAGACTCCCATGGCAACAGCATGAGAACATTTCAGTACTGTTGGGAAATATTTTCTGTTTGTTTCTTTACAACATCTTCCACCATCATATGCTGCTATAGAGATGCAGTTTTGAGACACGACCTGTGTATGTAGTGCTTTTCTTCATCCTCTTTTTCTACCAGCTTCTATGTTTGATGAACACTCCTCCTTTGTGTGTGCTCATTTATCTTTCCTTTGTGTATTCACACCCACTCTATCACAGCAATGGGATCTCTAAATCCAGGCTCAGCGCCCTCACCAGACGCCTGTGCCTGCTTTCTGCCCCAGGGAGCCCAGCCAGAAAAGGGGGAAGAAGAGATCTGTGAGTATCAGGCACTGAAGTGCAGACCAGGGAGCACCCCTTAAAGATGCTTATGCTGCCTTATTAAAAATGCAGGGAAGGAAGAGTGGACAGGCAGCATCAAAGAAAAGGGCTGGAACCTGCCTTTTCTTTCTCTTTTGTGCCTTTTTTTCCCCCCCTTGTTTTTGGTTGGTTTTGTTTGTTTGGGTTTCTTAGTGGAGGAGAGCCACAGCTTTTGTAAACTTTGACATTGTAAACTGGATAGAGGAAAGCAGGGATGGAAGAGAGTAGTAAGCGCTGCTTCCTGCCAGGGAGGGAGGGAACACAGGCAGGGACTATCTTTGACATTGCTTGCAATTAAACAGGGAACATCTCCATTTTAAATGTGTTGCTCTGACTCAATTTTCTTAACTTGCAAGGCTCCTCAAGTATTTTTGTTTGTTTGTTTGTTTTCTTTTAGAGCAACTTGCAATCTTGGAATACAGAAAAAAGGTAAATGTAACAAATCTTCGGTGCCACTGGTCCTTGAGAGCTTCAATTATCTCTCTCCAGGAGTGATGGAACACAATCACACCACTCTCTTGCCCTATCCACCAGATTCCCGCTCCCACTCAGCAGGGCCTGGGCTCACTGACAAGAAGTGAACGCTATAGACAAAGGGTTAAAATTGAGCTATCGGATTTTAAGTTGTTTACCAACTTCTCTTGAATCTCAAGGATCTTTGTCATGGCTGAGGCACAAGTGAAACAGAAATCCTTGCTTTAGGGGCAGCCTCAAGAGTGGAGACAAAACATTACGAGCCCACCCAGGGACCCAACCCACCTCTCCTGCATCCCCCACCACCTCCCTTGCCACATGAGGAAGGAGCTAACTGATCTTTCCTTGACCCTCACCTGGTCTGCCCAAGGGAGGGCACAGCGCTTGTGTTGCCCTTTCCCACCTACTCCGACGGAAGAGGGCTGGGAGCACTGACGTGATTTACATCACCCCCAGAAAGGTCTCAGCAGAGCTCCACCCGTGGCAAGGCATTGAATTGTGTCTGAGAGTGGAGGAGAGGGAAATGTTTGCAATGAGCTCTCCACTTCGCTCTACAGAGGACCGTCAGCAGCACCATCTTGTGCTGTTCCCTGCCAACATCCCATCCTGACTGACAGCAGCGTGCTTCCTGCTGAGCAGGACACAAAAGGAAGACCCAAGTTTATAGCCCATGAGAAAAAAGGGGGTCGCACATGCCTTGGAAGACGACTATTGCTGTGCTGGTATTTATTAAAGTGATGCTGAAAAATAAGTCCGGGTGCAGTTGCTTTATCTGCTGAGAGCCCTCTCAGCATGCACTGATGAGATTAGAGGGGCGATGGAGGGATCTGTTGTGTTCACCCCACCTAAGTCTGTGCCTTTGGGAGTATGCAGGATGAACTTGCTGTGCCAAGGATGGACCACCACACAACTGTTCATCTGGAGACCTGGTTAGAAATGGTAATGGACACCCAGGTGTTGGATTATCCCTAAATCCAGCAGTAGGTTTCATCCAAAATGCTGTCAAAATAAAACAATAACAAACACAGGGTCTCCAGTTTTGTTTTCACCTCTGTGGCTTCATGAGCACATTTGTGTTACTCCTTTCTTGCTGCTGCATGCCTGCACGAAGGTGATCCTGACCCAGAAGGCTCCAATCCTGCCCTTGGCTCCCAGTGGGGCTGTGACAATGGCCTGGGCAGACCTGGCTCGGGGGATCCATCAATGCCCTGAGGTCTGATGCACCACCATGGAAATGCGCTGGGTTGTAGGGGGACCAGTGCTGGAGCCTGTTCCTGCCAAGCAGCCCCGGCACTGCCGATGGAGACAGCCCAGCTCCCTCTGAGGATGGTTTCCTGCGGCAGCAATCTCTCCTTCCTGAGACAAGCTGCACCCGTGAGTGATGGTATGTGGATGCAGCAAGAAAAACCTGCTCCGCCAGGCAGTGCAGCAACTCTATTGCACTGCTCAGCAGCAATGACAGTGACAAAATCTGGTACTAAATTATTTGTATTGAACACCAAATCCATAGAGGTAGCAGTCGGAGCCAGGCAGAAATTGTAACAGCAGCATCTGTACCTCTCGGCATTGTTTTTATCATTGAGACCTGAATCTTGGAAAAAGTGTTTACCCCAGAACTGAGGGGGTTTGTCTTTGATATGAGCCTCAGGACACGGGATGATGTTTACACACCCATTGTTTCTTCACAGCTTCTGATCCCATTGGCCAGAGCAGAAATATTTTGCAAAGGTGTGGTATTCTGACAAGCTTTGAGAAAATCCGTGCCTGGGTAAAGAAGAGACAGAAACTGCTGCCACACAGAGCAGGGGCTCCACAGCCACGTGTGTTGTGTGGCCTCAGCTGCCCCGTGCATGTGCCCGTGCCAACCAGAGCCAAGGGCACCAGCAGCTGGCCACAAATCCCAGCAGCTGCTGGCTGACCTGGCACTGAGGGGACTGCAGGACACAAGGAGGAGCAGTGGTAACATGACTCAGTGACACTGAGAGAGATACGAGGGAGTTGTGGCAGAGGTGGCAGAAGGAAGCGAGACATCCATAGCAAATCCACCTTTGCTAAGGATAACTGCCTTCCCAGGGCCTATAATCATGGAAAGAAGCCGGAAATGTGACCTCAGAGCACCTTAAAACTGCAAAGCATTTGAAATTAAGTAAGTCCTTTGTATGTGTTCTTTTAAAAATCATAATATTCTTCAACTAACTTCATTATTTTGGGCACACAAATTGTAATTTCTGAGTACTTTACACCAAGCCAGGCTTTTACATGAATGTCAGTGCATGTGACAACTTTTGGGTACCTCCCCCAGATGATGGTTTAAACACTCTATCCTGGAAGTTCCCCTTCTTCTTCATCAGCTCATGCTGGAGTGGCTGGCTTGGATACAGACATCTGAGGATATCTAAATCCAGGCAATATCCCTCCTCTCAGTGTACTTCAAAGCCCCTCAGGTAGTAACATCTGTTTGGACACAGCCGAATTTCCAACCTACTGGCCATGTGGCAGCAGTGGCTCCTTGTTTTATCTGAGGCCTGTGCTGGAAGGGGTTCCCAAGGGGTGGCGCCCTGAAAGTTGAGGAGGTCAGGTGACAATTTGCAGAACTGCAGTTTCTAGGCTCAGATGTGCATTCTGGCTCCATTGGAAGTGTAGGATTCCAGGGGTGAAGTCTGTGGGTGCAACATCCATTCAACACTGCATGTCAAGAAAGCCTCCATTGCTTTATGAAAGCCTCAGGAAAACAAGAATGCAAAGCTGGAGTCATTGACTGCTCCTATCAATTTATTGGCATTGCTTGTTTGCTTCCCCTTCCCCCAGATTTTTTTATGTGAGCCAAGTGGCAGAAAAATCTAGGACAGATCATAGACATTTTTCCTTTTGCTCATGCATGAGAACTGTTTAGAACAGTCACAGTTCAAGGAAAACACAAATATAAACAAATCTATATATATGGGTATTACACTAAGGAAAATAATACCCTGCTCCAGCTTTTTTTCCTCAGCAAAGAACATTTTACATCTGTCCTTTGCCTGAATTTATTACTTAAGTCTTCAAGCGTTCCAATGAGTGCACACCAAAGAGGGAAGTGCCAGCATGGGACTCTGGTTTACACCAAAACCTCTGCCTTACTCTTTGTACAGCTCATAAGGCAAGAAACCCTTGCCTCTGATCAAATTGGAATACATTTCATACACCGCATACATCTCTCTACCGTTCCCACCAGGCACAGTTTTCATAGCACTGCCATAAGCTATTGAGGGTCTTTTTACCTTCCTGTAATCATTTCTGACACTTTTTTCAACAACATAAAGACTATGAAGATAGCTAGGAGTGGGTGGTATTCCTGTTTTTAAGCTGAACAGAGGAAGGAGAGAGTTTGTTTATTCTAGATTTCCAGTCTCAAGTGGCACCAGTTGTTTTATTGTATTGTTTTTTTCTGACAAGTTATTTTGAATAAACAGAGCTGCTGTTACTGCTGTTTAAGGTGGCACTTGCTACATCGTCAGCTCACAGCCTCCTTAGGCTCCTTTGATGTCCCCTGTGGTTGTTTCTCAGTTCCCTCTTCCTTTTGAGATACCTCTGGGTCCTTGTTTCATTATGTTGAGTCACGCATAAGACAGACCAATGTGCTTGTGGTGCAGTGATGAGGCTGGTACTGAGCCTGCACTGTCTGTAGTAGTTTATTATTGCTGCCAGTGAAAAAGAAATCTAGACCTGGCAGCTCAGCCTGCTGTGAATCAATATTTTACAGGTAGTGTACTTTGAAGAGATGACACAAAGACAGACTTGAAGGAGGAGAGGTGGGGGGAAGGGAGGAAAGAGAGGAAGAGAAAAATTTACTTTGACATCCCTTAGCATACTTTTCCACCAAAAGTGAGGGAAAACAAGCACCAGGCACTGGTGCTGAGGCTCCCGCACAGAACAGAGCTCTGCAGCCTTTACCGGAGCATTCATTCCCTGCTTGTCTTCCCTGCTATTTTCCTGCTGCAAACAGGATAAAACCCAGAAGTGATCAGCTTAACAGAGAGAATCTGCACTTTGGGATGCGTACAGAGCCAGAGAACAGAGAGGTACCCCCTTGGGGGGATCCTCAGAGCCAGAGCCTCTGTGCAGCAAAGGATCAGGGAGGGAAAGGGACCTCCTGTGATGCACCAGCCTGTGCCTTTTCCTACTTCTGTCTTCAAGCTCTTGGCAAAGCTTATTTTTTTCCTTTTTTTCTCCTTTTTAGACTGATCTGATTAACCAAATTTTAGTTCTTTGTCACTGTACAATGAAGGAGCTTTCTTAGGTACCATATGGTAATAAAGCCTTTCATTACTTTGTGCTGGCCACCCATTTTCTTCCTGGTGAAAATCAAGATATCAGTTACAATCTGCTAAGGCCTAAATGGCCTGACTCCAGATAATCTGAGAAATGATCTCTTCCTCCCCGCCTCATTTTTACATCTGCTTTTAAATAGGACACTTTGGCTGTTTAACTCAAAGGTAAAGCTGGCAGGAGCCAGACTCAGGCAGCCCCTCAAACTCTACAATTCTCTGCCCCTGGATAAAAGCTTGAATCCTTTTTTTTTTTTTTTATAAGTACATCATACTGTCTTCTCTGATTTGCCCTCGTTGTTATAACATGCATAAGGCTTAAATATCCTGTTGGCTGGCACCTAGAATTCAGCAGCTTGACCAGCTGCGGGCTTCAGCCTCCAGGGTCTGCTCATCCACTATCAGAGGACTGCAAAATCCCTGGGGGGACCCCGGAGTAGAAGCCTTATCAAAAATATGCGAGGTATAATGTCACAGTGACAGATGCATCTCATAAACACGTATGGGGATGTCAGTCTTGCATTGAAATGAATATAGTGGTTAAAAATACAAAATGGTTTGTATTTTACAGGATTTGGATCAACATGTGAATGGAAGTGGGGAGTGAAAATTCTACACCTCGATATTCATTAGCACAGGGCCAATAAATTACTAAATCTTGACTAGCACACCAACAGTTACTATGTTTTATGTTGAAATCTGAATAAAGTGAAGCTTTCTAGAAGAAGCTAGAATCATATTTCTCCACCTGTGCAGAATGATGCTCCAAATGAGAAACATAGCTGGGAGATTTAGTGCAGCAAGACATCCCTAGGGACAGAGACATAACTTTACAAAGATTAAGAAGTTTGCCCACAATTTTGCCAAAAA
This sequence comes from Origma solitaria, assembly GCA_013397895.1. NCBI lineage: Eukaryota > Metazoa > Chordata > Aves > Passeriformes > Acanthizidae > Origma > Origma solitaria. Next base: position 224,219 of record VZRL01003134.1, on the reverse strand, counting down.
AAAAAAAGGACTGAAGCTTAAGGTCACACTTTCCCACAGTAATTTAGAGATTCTGCATTCTTACTCCGACACAGCATGCATCAGAATTAAAAAGATCGTGGTCAATTAAATACCAGATAATCTGTTTTTTAAAGTTAGTTATCCTTATCAAGAGAAGTCAGTAAGACTAAGTCAAACCAAGTGGATATCTGCAGAAGAAAAAGGAGGCTAGGGTCATGGAGGTACCATGACATCTTTCTCGACTTGAAGGCTGACTTGTGGTTTGCAAGGGATTCCAATAGGGGACACATTTGTGTCCGTTTTAGGAGCAGACGGAAAGTACTTGTGTTTCAGGGAATCCATCAAAAAGAAACATCAGGTCTCTAGTTCTAACACCCTCATCATAAAAATGTGTATAACATAATGCCTAACAGTTCAAAGACACACTGTGATGATAATTATTAACAATAGCACATGAACCCTACAAAGCAATTTTGGTCAGGTATAAAAGGATTATTTGATCTGATCACAGAGAGTTACAAACCAAATTACTTTTGATACAAGAGATGTTATTAGTGATCTCCATGGCCTCCTCGACTCATCTAAAAATTATTTTACAAATTTGAATAATGGAAAGTGAAACAATATAGATTTCCTCTCCGCTTTCCCAAACTGTATAGATGAAAAGACCCTTAATCCACATGTGTGTACCTAGAATAATGACTGATCCAGGCTTACTTTTAAGTCTGCACTCCCTGATGAGGTTGATAATGAGCTGACATGAATTAAAGTAAATAAAACTCATGAGACCTATAACCTGGAACCTCTGTGTCTTGAAACTGAGGTCCTGATAATTGCTTAACTTACAACACCATATCATTTTAAATGCTGAATTACAAACAATTTGAGAGAATGCTATGCTGTGCCCATGACATAACAGCTGTGAAGCCTTACAAGCAAAAATGAACACATCCCTGCTGCAGGTTAGTTTGACTCAATCCTTCAAACAATATGAGCACACTTTCCGTATGAAATGCACAATTGGCATTACAAAGCCTTCAGGTTTGTCCTGCAGCAGCCCTTGCAGCACAGCCAGGTCCATTATCCCATGTGCACAAGGCTCTGCTGGCAGAGACTCCCCGCTCACACCCTCCAGCCCCCCTGCCCCGCGAGCGGCCAGCGAGAGGACAAGACTCCGGCCGCAGACATCTGATGCTGGAAAACAAACTGAGTTCACCAGTGTGTCAGTGACCCACAAGGGAAGCAGAGACAGCTTCCTTTCAGTCCTTCGGGGTCAGCATTAATAACAGATGGAATAAATGCAAGGCTGACGCGGCGCTGCCCACCAGCCCATCCCAGGGTGTGAGCAGCATCGCTGGCCCCAGGCTGCAGGCAGGGAGGGTGCTGTGCCCAGGCTTGCTCAGGGAGCTGGTGGCAGGGCTGAGAAGAGCATTTGGGGTCCCGAACGTGGTCAGTTTTTTGGTGCAATGCTCTCTCCTTATGCCCCCAGCCAATGGGATAAAAGCTGGAATGGAAAGAGAGATATTTAAAGGGCTGGAGGAACATCGAGGCAAAACCAGACAGTGAAATAAAATTGATATCTCTATACCTAGTTCTTATGCTACATGAAGACTTTAGACAGACAGACTTTGTACCAAGTGGGTGAACACAGCATATAGCACATTGTTACCCTCGTCCATGGTGCAGACGTAGCCAAAGCATTTTCCTTCATGCTCATACTTTTCAGAGACAGGGCTATCAGATCAACTTTCCCACCCTGTTTAACACACAAACCATAATCCATGCTAATTTTTAATCTTTGAACAGTGTGAGAACACCTCACACACCAGCATCCTCTATCTTTTCCTCTGCCTGTCTACGATCTTCCTATTTATCAGCTTCTAGTTTCCCTCTCAGCAAACCTTGCAACGTTCTGTCTACTCGTAAGACACAGCAGCTATTTTCTACCCCAGAAACTCTCTTGGGTTTTGGAACTGATGCCCACTGCTTACAGTTACTCTTAGCTGACCATTAATCAACTGGGTTTCCATTATAGTTATTTGTTTACCTAGTGTGAAAACCAAGGATCTCAGTGCAATTACCTGGCATACACTGGATACTTAATATGTGCTGTTCATAAATTATTGAGGAGAAAGTCTTTCCCTTCAGCCTGTCCTACTGAAACAATGGCTGCTTTTAAAAGTTACCTTCGAAACTCTGTCAATATTATAATTAAATCTCAATTGTGGGAGTCAGAAGCTATATACCAAACTATGAAAAATACATTGAAGTGTTAATTTACAAGGTAATAAGAGGGATCTATTCCTTAGCTGAAGTTTCAACTTTTTGTTAATATTCTACTGTTTTCTCCTCGTGTTTTCATCACTGTAATCAAATTCCAGTTTGTGGGTGTTTTGGGCGCAGTGTTTTGTGCTCAAAGAGTTGAAACTTCTGTATTTTTTCAAGTCAGCCTAGAAAAACATCCAGAAAGCTTTTTGCTTCTCTGTTTGTCTGTGTTTTTGCAAACTCACTGCTTCAGTTACCCTGACTGCTGCTTCCCTGTGTGAGCTGAGGTGGGCATCAGAGCTCCCACAAAGCCTTCCAGGTCTCCACAGCCTGTCTGGTGCCAGCAGGACAGGCAAGGGGCAGAGCACACACTGCACCTCCCTGGAAGCAGGTACCCAGAGCAGCCCTTCAACATACTTCAGCTTCCAACAGGACAGGAGAGTAGTCACAATTTTTTAAATACGGAAAGCCAAGAGTCACGATCATCAAGAGCAACCTCACTGAAACACCTTGAGTTAAGAATAAGAGTCAGGATAAGGCCTTAAGCCTATAATCACAATCTACTTCAAATGCTATTACATTGTATTCTCTCACTAAAACCAATGACAATTTTGGTGCAAAGAGAAAATTATATGTACCAGAAAGCTCTAAAACCATGCTATCCCTCACCTCATGTATTTATGTGAACAAAAAGGAATAAGTGCTCCTTTTAGATTTGCTTGAATGAGCTGGCTTGTGGAAGGGCATTTTTGGCTCTTGCTTTATGCAGTCCTTGTAGATTTTAAGAAAAGTTTTGTTTGCATATGATTTCGCCTTTAAAATCAAAGCAAATTTGCTGGGAACAAAAACTCGTATCTTTATGAATAACATTGTTGTGCTACATGATTTAGCTTTCTCACTGAGAAAAACAACTATTTAAAAACAAGAGCTGAAATAATTGCATTTCACAAGGGTAACGTTATATTACACTGAGCTCTGAAGCTCACATCGCTGTTACACTTAACTCTACCCTTCACGGTAGTTGTAAACACATCAACGTATCTGTTCAGCTGTAAGATGCTGAATAGAGAGAGTGCTTTGGAATTTGAAAGAAACCAACTTGTAAAAAGCTGGGACAATTTTGTGACTCTTTCCCTGCCTCCAAGAGGAGGTGCGTAAGCCATTCTCATTCCCATGCCTGTGTTCTCCAAACGTGAGCAGGCAGTTTCTTCTCAATAGGCTGATGGCCACTCTCTAGGTTGGAATCTTTTGGGGGCAAAACAGGAAACTCAGCGGCAGTGCTGCTGTCAGGCACAGGAAAGGCAGATGTCAGAAGGATGCTTTTCCTGCTTTAAAGCCAACGACCAGTTGCAAGGCTTACAAATATTGCAAAAGAGCAATTTACCCAATTCCTGCCTACAAACGCAACAAACTCAACCAAAAAAACCCAGGTCCAGGCACTCTGCCAATCCATCCGAACAAGAGTCCCAGCTTCAGTGAAGCACTGTGATATAACAGTAGCACAGTCATTATGGACCAAGCACCAGCTATTTTTCAACCCCTCTGAAATCATCAGGCTTCCATCAGACAAAAATTGAAAATCTGATACATACAGATGTGGAAGAAAATCCTTCCCTTCCCCCACATGAAAGGGTTGCCCTGGATTTTGCTTCAGGAGCAAGACTGGGTGCATGGATGGGTGTTACTTTATATATCCCTTATGCTGTATTTATTGTGTTTATAGCAGCCAGGATAGTAGACAGCCAATGAATTAACATAACAGCTTGCAAAGCTGGTGTGAAATATGATTTTATATACAAAAATCTATCTGAGATCAAAGATACAGCATCAAGCCGTATGAGGCTGCCAGTTGGAAACTCAGTTGATAAAGGGCATAAGAAACAGCTAGCAATACTGCGTTTAAAGAGAAACTCAGCCTCCAAGTGAGCCAAGCAGGTATAAACTCCCTTGCTGAGAACTGCAGATCTAATCTAATCTGCCCACCCATTTATAGGATGCTACACTTGCAGCATTTAAGCACCTTACAAAGATAATCACAGTCATAAAATAGGCACATGCATGTGGTCTCCTAATCCACACAGCCCCCATTTCCTTTCATTCCAGCACCAAAATACCTGCAATAATATACGTACGCCATCAGGACACGAGGCTATATGCAGGCATTTTGGAAAAGAGGCTGTTTTTCTGCTATGATGAAAGTGAGAAATATCTACATTAATTTTGTATTTATGTCTGCTTCTGCCCTGCTGTTTGCTATCTGGTTTCAAAGTGTTAGCTGCTATCGGAGTTTGCCACACACTGCAGGAAAGCATTCTATGACTTTAGAGAGCTCAGCGGCTGATATTCACCCAAAAACTCGCATATTAAGATTGGTCCTGTTCAAACTGGGCACAACCACCCTTATCTTAAGGCAGGGTTGTGTCCCTTCAGCTGGACAACCTCTTTAAAGTGAGGGAGCAGGGAGGGACATGGTGTTACTAAAAGTAATGCCAGCTCCCAGAAATGGACCCATCTGTGACAAGTCAGGCTAGCTCTCATCCCAAGGGAAATGGCAGGCTGTGAGCCAGGAACAGGCAACACAGGTTGTTTCTTTTTACACTGGCTCATGCATATAAAATAAATAATGCTGTGGTGTGACAATGCTGATTTGAGTCACTACAGCTCACTCTGGGCACTCTGCTGTGGGGCAGCAAACACAACAGACCTCCCAAAACAGCACGTTTCCAAACAGGAGTGGGAGCCAGCCAGCAAGAGGGAGCTGTGTCAGGGCTCCCGGGTCTGTGAGGGAGCATGCAGGCACAGAGCAGATGCAAAGCACTCACAAAAGGTGGATAAAGGCTCAGCTTACTCTCCAGTGGTGATCCCTTTCTCATCACCCATTCATTTTCTACTTCTCATCACCTTAGCATCTGCACGAGACAGCTCATTTTCTTAGTTTACATTTTTTAAATGCAGATTGAAGATACACAGCTGCATCTTTGTGGGCTGCAAAGGCAAAGGAAACACACACGGCATCTCCAATACAGAGCATTCTGATCTGGAAGCCACAAATCCCTGGTGAAGAAGAAATCAATCCCTGTAAAGGAATGTTGGAGGAAAGCAATTGGCCAGTGCTTGGCTGGCTACCCTGCTTCACTTGCCAACAGATGATATGTAGGCTGTCAGGAGTTAAATAATTCTCCTATTAAATTTAATGATAAAAACGACAGAGACTGCAGGGCACTCACCTTCACCACACAAACCTCCCACAAGGAGCCAAAAACTAGGTTCCCTCACAATTTAGAACCCAGAAGTTAATGTTTAGGAAAATCCTAGCCAAACTGCCCTCTGACATCACTGAGGGATCCCAATCCTTACGCCCCAATCTGTGCTCACGCCCCTTGGGTTTATTTTGACTGTCATCCCCTGCAGTGCTGCCTGTTCCTCAGCACATCCTTTTCTCCCTTGGGTGCCTTGTAGTTCACAAGGGATCTCAGTGAAGCCAGCAACACCAGCCGGTACTAGAACAGTTTTAAAAGAACACTTAAATCACTTGTACAAAAGTAAGAACACAAGATACAGGTAAGATACACAGCTATGGTACCCCAGATATCAGTTTTCCATAGCACTGTTTGTTCCTCATTAGTAAACATTTTCTTTAAATTATCTTGGATACTCATTAAATATTATCAGCTACTTAGAACCAAAGGATAATTATGAGTTTAATGAAGCGTGTACCAGCTTGCTGAAGTCTAACATTTGTTTCTCTGCTGGGACTGCATTTTACTTTGCACTTATCCTTCAGCAAAGCTCCTCTACAAAGTCACTTTGGCAATAAGAAGTATTTAATTAGATTAATGAATTTTTATCACCTCTCCTAGGGATTAGGCTTGTTAAATCCTGGCGACTAAAGAACAACAGATTTTTTATTACTAAATGTTTAGGGATGCATTGGTTGTGTTGCCGTGGCAGTCCTCATAACTCAGGCTGCTTTGGGCAGCTCTACCTTGTATATCCCTCGGTAGGCGAGGGATATTTGGCAGTGACAACCTGTGCCTTCAGTCAAATCACAGAAATCAAAATGCAAATTAGGGTGCTCAGACTCCAGACAGGGTTTCCAGCAGCTGACTTTATCTCAAAGTTTTTTAACTGTCTCTGTGGGAGGATTAATGAAACCACTCATCAAGGGGTCCTCTCTGGGGGTGCCCTCCCACACCTCTCAATATTTTTTTTTTTTTAAGAAAAAAAAATGGAGGGCTGACAGTCTGTATTTGGCTTTGCTCACTGTCTAGAGAGCAGTGCTACTGTCTGAGCTAAGGTAACTCTTAGAATATTTGCTCTTTCAATTGCTTTTTGTCACACCCCTAATTACAACTTGGGAAAGTGGTTTTAGATGTTACACTGAGACAGAAAAGAGCATGGCCCCTCCAACCCAAGGAGTTTCCCGATAAAGGGTTCATCATATCATGTCACACAGGATGACATGAAGCACATTTCTTACACACCACCACTCAGTGATGAGCCAGTGGCTCCTGAGACACGGCCTGGGAAATAAATTTGGGCCCTCCTCACCTGTGCAATGGATGCACTTAATATCATGATCATATGCACTCTCATCGTCCTGATCATTTGCACTTTCAAAGCACAGCTGCACTTTTGTAGAGATGTGCTGAAGCAACCTCACAGAACAAGCAACCAAGCTCTTGGATCTGGCTAGCTGAGTCCCCTCAAGACTGACGAATGTTTGACATTAATTATGAGGCTTTGCAGTGGGTGTCTCCAGTCACAAACACAGCATGGGCAGAATTTGTGTGACTCAAGCCTTGTTTGAGCTGCACACAAGTGATGGTTACCGCTCTTGCTCAAGTAAGACACCATCCAAGAAGGTAATTTGCAAAATGCGACAAATTTTAAATAGTGGTAAATGGGCCAAGAAACATAAACCATACAGCTAATGGAATTTCTGTTCCTAAATCATCTGGACACTTCAAAATCTCCACCTCAATGACCTGCCAGACTTGAAGGACAGGCTTCATACTAGCATTGGGACCAGAATGGCAGAAGTCCTGCTGTTCACAGCAGGGATCAGTATATAGTTACCATCATTCTGGATCTGTACTTAAACATGAAACATTAGTATCACATTTCTTCACTCAGCACAGCCCAAAATCCACTTGCAAAAACTGAGCATCAGGTGTCTAGGTTCCCCTCCTCAGCTGGGCTATGATGGCAGCTTTGCTTGCTTCCCTGTTTATGAGAAGACAATGCCACTTCCCAGACAAGTGACTTCAGAGAGTTTGCAAGAAGGAGAGGTATTAGTGGCTGCAAAAGAGACAGCAATGACATCAATTTTGAAAGACTGTCACAAAGCAACAGGGGAGGGAGAAGATGAGGCTGATGCAAAGAGATGACTTTTTTAAAAAGTCATTTCTGTTCGATTGCACCTCTGCACAGGTCCGATGGCTGTGGCCAAGCCCATGGAGCCATGCAGGATTTCCTGTGCCACTGTGGCCCCCAGCTGACGGCATCAGAGCAACGCGGGGTCACCAGCGCTCCACACACGCTCCACAGGCTCAGGCAATGTCCCAGGTGTCTGGATGCGACCATGCAGCTGTCGGCCCTCCCATCCACGGAACGGCTGCATCCAGCCTCACCCGCTAATGTATGCACACTTCTGTGCCCATCTGTCTTCAATAATCTGTCCCCCAGGACCAGGAGAAAGAAGGAATAATTAAGCTGTTCCATTAAGGAAAGAGGATGTTTTTGACCGGGGAAAGTAACTTGCCCGTTTAGCTGATCTCACGGACCGAGTAAAACGTGCACTCATTGACCACTGGTGCTGCAAGTATGTAGTGATTTGAACTTGCTAATGAAGATAACTCTCTGTGCTGGGAGTGCTAGAAGAGGACGGAGGGTTAGAGGGGAGCACTGAAGTTTATCTGTATTCTGCAGAGTGCATCTGAGTAATAAAAGTCACCTTCCTCAGAAACCTTTGCCCAAGACTGAACTCAATTCCTCACAGCATGTTTAAAAGAGTCCTCTAAGACACCTGCATGAATAATACTGAGTAGGGCATGCTCACTGAACTTCCTGGGATGCTGGATTCAAAGGGGAAAGAAAAGATGGTGAGAAGCAGAAAGAATAGGAGGAAAGAGAAAGGCAGGGGGAGAAAACTAGGATATGGGTAAAAAATTGAAGCAGGATTTGAATAAAAAACTGAAGCTGTAAACAAAGCTTGCTAGTGATTTACCAAGGGGACAAGGAAATGGACAAAATTGGGGTAAAATAAATTAATGGCATTTTCTCATATATCTGTTATTGAAAATACAATGGGACTCTTCCTCTGAAAAGTCTGTCTTGAAATATATTGAGAGAAGCATCTTTCAATTACTAGCACATTAAACTCCAAACTCCATGGTGTCACAGCAAACAGAGAGGGGGAATGACTCTGAGGGGAAATGAATGATTAGGACTCCATCCACATCCCAGCTGCGACAGGATGTGTTTTCACAACACATCAACTGTTTAAATCATTTGATCTTCTTATTGTCTGACAGAGCGAATTAAATATGCGATCTGATTTCATGAGGCTTCCTGGTTCAAATCCTGCAACTTTCCTTTCTTTTTTTTCTTTTTCGGCCGCTTTTAAAGTTAATTAGAGCTCAGCTTACAAATCCCACAGCAGTGATCCACGGGTGATCCTGGGTGCAAACCTATCAACTCGTGGAGTAAAAGGCTTTTTATAGCAGCCTCTGCTCGGGAGGCTGAGGGCACAGAGCAGAGCGTGGCTGCTGGGAGGCTCTGGGGCTTTGCTGTGACCCAGACGTTCAGTTGTGCTCATAGGCAAGGGAAAAGAGGCGCTTGCTGCCCGCCGGCCTGCCCTCCTAGCGCTGCCTGGGATTGAGCTCTGTGCCGGCAGCTGAAGAGGGCAGGGATATGGGGAATGGAGTGAAAATTGCACAAGGGGTTATGAGTAGAAAGGGGGAAAAAAGGAGTAAAGTCTGGCAGGCTGGGATCCTGGCCAGCTGCCACTGCAGAGGCTCTGCCAGACACCAAGAAGCACTCAAACACCCAAAAATGCCTAGGAGGAGCAAAGGCATGGGGACTGACAGGCATGCTAGCACAGACTTTGAACACAATGTAAAGCTTGAAAAATTCAAACATGTCAGAAGTCAGCACATTTTTCTAGGGAAGTGGCACTGAGGGACACAACTTTCCTCGAAGGCAATGAGCAGAAAGGTGTAGGACACTAAGCACATTCAAGGGGCCCAAGCTGCCCTTTGCAGATGGAGAAGCAATTCCAACCTGGAGGTACTTTTGATTTCTCTGTGCAGCGCTGGAGAGCGAAGGTTCATCTCTGGATTAATTGGTTTATGTTGGAAGTGAGTCAGAGAGGCCAGGAATTCACACCTAGGGCAAGAACCTGACTTTTATCCCAAGGCCTTTTGACCCACCAGAGCATTCTGCTGTAGCTTCCAGGAGATGAACAGGACAAAGGCAAAATCACTGAGACACCGTACTCTGTGATACTGCATATGTATGCACTATATATATATATATATATATATATATATATGTATGTATATATGTATGTGAATGAAAGATCATTTGACATATAGGGGAGGACCATAATTTTATTCAGTGTTTGTAAAGTGAGTAGCATAAAGATGTCTGCAGGTATTTGCTGCAGATCCTTACTGTGTCTTACAGTTTAAACAATAATAATTAATGCATGATAATATAAACCTTCCTATTAGTGAAGATGCCTCAATCAGGTGACTTTTATTTACATTTAATTCAAGACCAGTTTCACACAAAGTATTCGAAGTTTCCAACAATATTTTCTATTCCTATCAGCAGAAAGATGGCAATTTTCAGGCCAAAGAATGTGACCTAGTCATTGTTAAAGGGGACCTAGAAATGGTATCTAATTGATGCTGCTGTGATTATGCAAGGATGTCTAGTTCTTCCTAGCAGACTGCAGTTTTCAGAATAATTACTTTACAATAATTAAATGGAATTCACTAAGAGATGCTCAAGAATACTACATGGCAGGACTGCTGAACACATGGGCTGGCTAAAACAATGTAATTGGAGTGTGAGGCTGCTGAGCTGAGATCACACAATGATTTTGCTTTGTGCCTTAAAGGGGGATCCACTGTGTTATGCTGTGTAACATGTTTCACTCCAGAGCATGGCAGGAGGTACAAAACACTGCACTGTGCAGACCTGACTACTTTCAAAAAGCTTTTGAAAAATATGTGCAGCCTAATTCAATATTGCCAGCCTCTGGTACTGGCAGGAACTTATAAATCTCTTATAAATCTCTCTGTTTATCTGCAAGTACAGAGATAGGGATGATGATGGATACATCTTAATACTATCTTTGTTGTTGCATATAGGTTTTAATTTAATTTTACATTATGTGGCATTTACTTTATCTGCTCCGATTAAACTAATTCTTCAAGGGACACAAGGAAGGTGACTGAAGGTGATACAGACAGTCTCCTGTGGTCTGGATCTGCATAGGCAGCCCCTTCCAACCAGCTATGACTGGAACCACCAGAGAATGTGATTAGAGGGGGAGCAGCATCTTCAGTGCTGGGCATTGGGAGAGATTTAAAAACTAAGAGAAAGTGAAGGTAAAACTATAATCTAATTTTGAAAAACAAGGATTAAAGGTTCCATTACTCATGCTGTTTCCACCGTACATATGGAGGTAACAATATGTGATTTTGCTGGATAAAAATATTGGCCCCATGCAGCTAGTGTGGTGCAAGTAAATCCCTACTGTGTTTGTAATGAGGGAAGGTTAGGATCATGCAGATGTGTGACTGTAAGCCGGTTTAGTATTCGAGCTGGCATAATAGGAGGAAGATTTTTCCTTGACTTACTGGCAAGTCTGGATATTCTCCACCACATTGCAACAACAACAACAAAACCACCAGGAGACCGGCATGGCTCCGCACCGCATCTCCCTGCTTATCACCCCCTAATGCACAAATTGGGTGCCAGCAGGGAGGCTCCCTGCCTGGGGTGCTCCGGGCTTTCTTTCCCATGAGGCTGCTTTAATTTCGTACATTTGGTAAGCATCTGTTTTTACAAGGGTAGCACAATGTCTAGAAGCGTGGAGGAAAACACTGTTGCTGATATTTCTAAGTAGTCAGAGACCTCTGCCTTAGTAGCCCAGGGATGCCCCAGGGGCAAAGCTGCCTGCCCAGATGGGCTTGCAATTTAACCTGGAGAATAACACAGTCAGGGACACTCATGTGGGAAGGTGAAGGAAGAGGAGGACTTCCCTGCTGAACAAGGAGGTCTCTTCTCATGTTTATCCATTGTCCATGCAGATTAGTGCAACAAGAGTAGATGAAGGCAGCAGAAATGAGCCATCACAACTAAGAATGCTTCAGAGAAGTGGAAGGGAAAGCCACTTGAGGTTACATGATGCGCAGGGACATCACTTCTGCGTCACTGAGGAGGGATGACAATTTTGGCTAACATAAGCAGAGACGTAGGAAAGTGTGAGAGAAATTAGAGATGGATCACTGGCTGGGAGAGGGACAGAAGAGAAGGAGGCTGGTAAGAAAAGAGAGCATAGTAGATGATCATGCAGGGGAAGCAGAAAGCAAGAATTAGTGATAGAGTGATGGGGGAAATGAGTGTCTTTTAGACTGTGTGTGCTGAGGAGAGACAGCAGAGGCTGACTCTGAGCTCTGCGGAAGGTGAGGAGCTACGTGCTGCTGCCTGGGGCTGGGAGCACTGGCAAAGGCAAAGGAAATTATATATCACCCTAATCTGCAGCATATTCCTTGTTGTCTGGGAATATATATATGGCAGCTGGGGACATAACTGTGGAGGTTACTGAAATTAATTGTATTTTCACATTTCCCTCTCTTTCCCACTCACCTGCCACAGATGCACACACATTAATTTCTATAGGTGTAAATGTAACACTGAAGTTTCATTGTGGTTAGCAGCATCACTTGTTTCAAACAATCACAATGCCATATGAACATTTTTTGATTCCATACCTCCCTCCATAATTCCCTGGGCATATAGAGAAGTTGTCATTTCCAAGGAAAAGAAAAACAAAAAAGGAAAGCAAACAAACAAACAGAAAACCCAACCAAAAAATCCCCAATCCTTTGAGTCTCCAGGAATTTTTCCAATTTTTTCAATCTATTGGATCACCAAGAATTTTCTGGAGACTGAATTTTCTGACTTATGTGGCTGAGTAGATCTGGATGCCTGAGGTTTAAAATTGCCTTACTGCTGCTAAAATTTCTCCCACCTCTAGGTTTCAGTGGATTTACCGTGCCTGGGAGATAACTAAGCAGGGACACGTTCACTGATGCTGACCAGAAAGACAGAAAAGGGCTGATGGGCAGGGTCCCAAAAAGATAAATCAGAAAATCCACTGTCCAGTACATATGCAGGTCCCAGATGTTGGGGTGAAGTGGGACCACAGTAGTATTTTTACTGCTCTATAACAAGCAATTCATTGTGGAAAAAATAGAAAATCATATTGCTAATGTACCCCTAACCTGACAAAGCATATATGAAGCAAGGAGACATTTATTTCTATGAGTGTGCCTGTTCTTTATTGAACACATTAGCATATTGAATGCTGCTTTTAAAAGACACAATACTTGTTCCCCATAGTTTATAATTTAAATTATAAATATACCACAGTATCAGAAGGAGTATCGAAACCAATTCATGCCATGATTCTCTGTGTCAGCACATTGACTCACAAAGCTGCTGCCACACTGGCTTTTCCTGCATGTGAAGGGAAAGCATCGAGGGAAATCAGAGTCCCAGAGCTCTCTGTGAGAGTTTTGCACCCACTTCAGCAGAGGTGGGATTTCATTTGGTAGCTGTTGCCATGTTCCTACCTGGTTCACTCATGTTCTGTGCATTTTCTTCATCTCCCACTCTAGAAAGGTATTTTCCTTATTTTTTGTAACAGTACCCAGCACATATAAGGTTTTATCCAAAATAAAAATGCTGCTGCATTGGAGTAAATGACCTCTCTTGAGTCTTTAAAGTTCTTACTTCCCACCTTTCCTGAAAGATACAATATCTGAAAACACTTTCTCTTGGTCTTTTATGGTTTTTTTTTTAATTAATGGAAGCTGAGATGTCTGCATTAGTATAGCACAAACATTTGGATCTGAAGAAGAAATCTGCGTTTTTTAAAACTTGATAAACAATATTAAGTGATCAACACGAATTTAAAATTGCATGTCGTAACAAATGCATATTTTGCATTTCAAGAATTCATTGGAGAAGTCCCAGCTGACAACTACCTTCCATTTACTAACCAGGTAAATGCCACCTTTAAAACAGTCATATTTTTTCTCATCATCAGTGTAAACTATTTTCAGATCGTTCTTGTGAATGGCTAAGATTGTGTTTGTCCTGCTGCCAAATGAACTACCATGGATTACTTTACACTGTTTAAATGGTACTTAGGGCATGCCAACAAATTATGTCATCCTTGTTGCTTTTTCCATGTTGATACTGCTGATCACTGTATTTTTCCTTTTGTGGACAGAGATTTTACCCCCAGTCTTCTGAGAGAAAGATTGTGGAGAGATGTCAAGGCTTATTACTCAAGTGAGGTGTCACACAAAGGCACTTCAATGAATGACCCTGGCAGCGTAAAATTCAAGAAAACAGTGCTAAAGGGTATGTGGCCACGTGAAAGATTTCCACTTTTTCTTCCATATTGCAGGGTTTGAATTTTGTCTTTTTGACTAATATGATTATTTTTATGTGGCCACCTGAACTGGTAAGGGATTATTACCTCTGGATCACAGATCCAAATGCAGCCTAGGTGTCCTTTCAATAATCATTGTAAAAACAGTCAGCAATTTTAGTACTCTCTTCATTTCCATAAAATATCTAACTTAATGGTTCAAATGCTTGCCAGGTAAGAGACACATGAAGGAGGCAACAAGGCTGACCACTGCTGTGAGTCCCCTCACCAGGGAGAAGACCAGGCAGGTAGCAACTGACCCTTGTGACAAAGAAAGCCATGTGACAAAGAAAAGCATGGAATGCATTTCAGTGACCCTGAGAGAAGATGGGTGCTGCAGCTGCCAGATCCACCCCGCTCCTGTTGTTCTTTCTGGCTCCGCCACCTTGGCACAGGCTGGTCACTGCCAGCCCTCACAGCGTGGCCTTTCATCCTGGTCTGCTTCCACCCTTGTGGAGCAGTCTGCAGGCTGTATTGCTGTGGACAAAGTCAAAATGCCATTGATGGTTTGGTGCCTGTTCTGACAAGATACAAAAGGTATCCATGTCCCAGCCTACCAGCGTAGCAAGAAGAATGAACACTAAATTCAGAAAATGTCACATTTTTAACAAAGAGTTTTTGTGTTTTCATCCAGTTCCCAAATGAAAAGGCCTAATGTTTTCTAACGTCTGATTTTTCAATAAAAAACAATTTCACGTGCCAGGACAATGCAGCTTTAGAGTCATACATGTCTACTGCATATGCTGTGAAACATGAGAAGATTTATACAGCGATCAACTGCTTCAGCATCCTGAATCATGCCTAAGATGGATTGTATGTAAATAGGAGACCTTGAAGGAGCAGAAAATATAAGTAAGAAAGTACACTTGCTCACACAAGTAAAAATCCTTAAAGTAGGGGATGGTCTTCAGTACTCAAAGTTATTTAAAAGGAAAGCTGGCAGTTTTCCATGCAAAGACACAGTGACAGTGCAAGACAAGCAGGGGAAAAGGAGCTGCCAAATAGAACATGCCACTACAAACCTCTGCAGCAGGAGACAACCCAGACCACAGCAGGGGACCCTCTACGCTCACACTCCTTCCTAACAGCCCATGGGCAGCAGGGCCCCTAAGAGGGCAAGGGAACAAGTTTGCCTTTAATGCTTCTCACACAGGTTTGTCTCCCCCTTCCAACACAACCTTCTCCAAGGTCAGACCCTTGAGGGATTGCCAGTGGCTGTGACAGGAGTCCCACTGCACCCAAAGAACCCCAAAGGGAGGGTGGTGGGCAAGGACACAAATAAAATTTTATTTTTCCCTTTTTAAGAGCAGCAGCAGTGCCCAGTACGCTCAGTGGGACAAAGTCTGAAGGCAGCACCTTGGTTTGTCAGCAGCAGAGCAATGCCCTGCTCTGTCCCAAACCTGCGGGGGCTGAGCTGGGGAGGGGCACATGCACAGGGAATGAACTGTCATTCATGAATGAATCACCTGCTGTAAGTGCTTTAGCAGCAAGATACTGCAGCCCTGCTGTTTCAAAGATATCTATTTCTGGGTAGATTTTACTAACTTGGGGAAGTTGGTTCCAAGCAGATGGAGAAGAGTCTAAAATATTATTTCATCAAGCAGGTTTTCAAGAAAGAAAAGAACTATCAAGAGTCACCTTCAGGCAAATCCACAGGTGAATCAAAGCAAGGGGAAAATGTTCTCTGCACATAGCACAAACCACCAGTCCCTGCCCACGAGAGGTAACTGCAACATCTTCTTCTGTGAGAGTTTGGACCTGTGCATCTTCATTTACTCCTGGAAAATGAGTGCAGAGCATTTCTGAACTGCAGCATGCACACTCCCACCCTCTACACAGGGCTGAGCATTTGGAGAGACACCTCAGACCTGCCTGAGCTGGCAGTTTTGGAGAAGCACATCTGCAATAAGAGTCTTAAAGTCGGCATAGTGTCCTTGTAACCATTCCTAATGCAGGCATCAAAGGTATGTAGCAGGACAGTAGAGAATCGAACCTTTAAACTCACATGGACTTTCTGCCCTCCAGAACTTGGCCATCTGAAACTACAGGAGTCTCTAAGTCAAGCAGCCAAGAGACAGGAAAGTATAATCTACTAAAACCACAGAATCCCCACAGTAAGGAATTATGACTTCACTTTAACTTGTGCCTTTCCCAGGCAGCATTTATATCTCCTACCTTTTGTGT
Organism: Origma solitaria; assembly: GCA_013397895.1. Lineage (NCBI taxonomy): Eukaryota > Metazoa > Chordata > Aves > Passeriformes > Acanthizidae > Origma > Origma solitaria. The sequence continues at coordinate 208,030 of VZRL01003134.1, read as the reverse complement.
GCAGTAAATGTAAGCAGTGAATCCAGTTTGTACCAGCTTCCCTGGCCACAAAAGTTGACCGACTGTCTTTACTTTCAAAGGCAGAATTTATAAAGTCTGCATTGCCGTTCAGCCTTGAGTTTGGGCTGACATTTGTTTCCTTCCCCAAATGAGTTGCCTGGTTACATTTCAAGCAGACTTCTGAAAGTATACAAATGTACTTCTAAAACTGATAATCATCTTCGGGGGGAAGGCTTATATCCTGTTTTTGCTTATGAAAAGGGCCCCAGGCACCCTGATTTAAAAAATGATCTGACAAGAAGCAAAGATTCAAATGCTCCTTGACACATATACATCTGACACCTCAGATAATCAGCATAGTTTCATGGAATTAGCTGAAACTCCATCCTCACCCCCCACCCCCTGCTTGTCATCTCACAGCAGAAAACATGCTGAATAACAGTGCATCACACCAGGTCCAGGCTTTTATTATATTTGCAATCGAAAGGAAGAAAAAAAGCCTTCTTTTTTTCCTCACTGTTTCTCTTCCATCAGCAGAGCTATTCTTTCCTTGATGCCATATCAAATGTTTAAAAATCTTCCACAGTTCAGTTTTAAAAGCAGTACATGAAGCCAAAGAAGGAAAAGGGGAAAAGCAGAAGACCAAATGGAGCTATTTGAGCTCAGCTTTCAAACAAAGAAGCTCAGCCAGGACCTCAGTACTTTACAGCTGAAATCCCCAGCCTCCTTTTGGACAAATGCCTTCACCTCTCACTGATTTCAGTGACATCTGCACAGTGTGGTCATGGGCCCATCTTGCTTCAAAAACTGTCTATGTAAGATTTTGCTCATAAAAGAGAGCCTAAAAGATGTGTGACTCATATGAAAGCACATGGATTTGGAAAAGGAGTACTTCACAGTGTAGAGGAGTGCAGTAAAGCCTTGCTCGCCCCCTTACCTGAAGTATTTTTGCAACACATATATTTACAAGATTCCTCCTTTATTCTCATCCTCTTTGATCTATTCCGTTCCTTTGATGCATGCAAGTGAGAAATCTCTGTGTCTTTCCTCCCAAGATTTTCAGACAGTATGTGCCCTACACTCATGACTGTAGTCAGTACCTCTTGAGTTTGGTTGCTCCTCTTCCTCCTCCTGCATCCTCCTACTGCTCCTCCCACTGGCCAAATTTACCAAAGGCTTTGCCCATGGCCACTTCCTTGTTCCTTGGCAGCACTGTCCTTCGGTGTCCTTACAAGTGACATTGATAGACAAATGACTTGTAATCCTCAGTCCTGCCCAGATCCACCTGGTTTCTGAGGATGCTGGTGCAAGAGGTGAAAGGGAGCTCTGTATGGTTAGGCATCCAGGGGCTTGTTTTCATTGTTCCATCTCCACTTCAAATGCAGCATGACAAAACCTGATTTCCTTCACCTTTCCTGGCACCTGCTTTTCTTGATGACCAGTATTTCTGGTCCTGTGTCTATCTGTGCTGATGTGTCTCCGGGTCAGTTTTCTATATGCTGTCATTCAGAACAGGAACTCTCTTCTTCCTCAGTGCTTTTGTAGTCTCTGAGCCACAATGTCCCAGCCCAAGTCTGGACCTACCAGCAATATGGCCTTGGGTCAGGCCATATTGCTGATGCAATACTGTAGATGAGGGGTTTGGATTCCTAGAAATATTTTCCTTTCCTTTCCTTTTTTTTTCATCAGTGATCTGTTAGTAACCTCTGAAGAATGAAATCTTCACCCAGGCTTTGATTTTCTTGCATCTCACTGAAGGCATCTTTCCTACCAACCTTCCAAATTCTCAACTAAACTGAATCAAACACAATTTCCTTCTCAAGCTTTGCTTCAGCTTAAAGAGATTTGAATGGGGGGGAGGGGGGGAAGTTAGCATCCCCCTAATAAGACTAGAAAAATTACAGACCACATTATGTTTTGGCTGCTTATCTGAGGTCTCTGATCTACCATGGTTTCCATCAGCTTCAAATATGGATGCTCAGCAGCTTTGGAGAAAAGCAGGTCATTTAGTTCAATACATTTCATTTGAAAAACTGATATAAAACTGTTCTTTTAAAAAGTTCCCAGTAGTTTTTGCTTCTAAAAGGCCAGGTATACTTAAAAGGATGGTCTCTGCCTCCATACTTTAGAGTTGCAGATGCCAACAAACACTGGAAAATGCAGGTATCTGGGACAAGGAAAATAGTGGGGGATTGATGTTCTTACAAGTTTGGCAAGGAAAGTGAAAAATCCAGCACAGAAAAAAAGACAGAAAATCTACAGTGAGTAGATAAGATACTTCACCAGCCTTACAGCCTTCACAGATAAAGGGCTGGCAATCTAGCCTCACTGCATTCATGTGTATTTTGTAAAAGTATTGGGGAGTATTTTGTAAAAGCATTGGCATCCAGCTATTACACATTACTGCACAAGTGTTACTATTAATAGGGTTAAGGCTTGTATTTATTATGCTGTACAAAGATAGCAACTGTGATAATTGAGACTGCAAATACTGCGCACTTTAACTCTTTTTATAATCACTCTTATTTTTAGACATAACTTTCCATTCTCATTTCAATACTTGGTTCCATGCCCGTGCTGGACAAAAAAAACAGTATTTCAGGCAGCTCATTACAGTAAACATTAAGTGTAAGAGCATTTATTTCAATAATCAGATATAAAACCTATCTGTAAATGATGCAGCTGTTTTCATCACATACTCCAAGACACAATTCTACACGTAATTTTGTGTGTTTGAGTGTCACAAAGCATCTCTAGTTTGGGTCACTTGGAATCACCTGGCATTTTACCATAAAGAAAAGGCAACAGCATCGACGCCCTACAAATAACAAACCCAGAAAGCAATTGCAGCTGTAGCCTCTGCACTGAGGTTCAGTGTGCGTTCCTGCAGGTGAGAGATACCATCTGTGGGCAAAGCTTGCTGCTCTGTCCGGGGCATTCGGTGCCAGCCAGAGGGCATGGCCACAGTCCGAGCAGTGTGAGTCACACATGGCTGGAGAGTGCTCTGCCTTGGGAGATTTACACGGTGATCGATGGCTTCAGCAGCCTGAGTTACTCTGGAGATGGTTTATTAGGAAGGGGCCTTAGGGAGCAAGGAATAGAAGAAGAGAGTAGATTCACAGTTAAAGGAAGAATTGGTACAAGGCAATTTATACATGAAAATTCAGATCCCCTTCTGAATTTCCTAAAAGCTTGAGGTGTTTGAGTCCAGGGCTTTGCTCTGGGCCCTTCTCTAGAGCTGATGTGCAAGTAAATCATGCCCCTGTAAGAAATCTCTCTTAAATGTGTAAGGCACCATCAATCAAAAGGTGTAATCAGCTTTCCTCTGCACAGTCCCTGCAGAGCTATTCTTGGCATGCTGTTGGAAAAAAGCAAAGGCAGAGAGATGCTCTTTTTTTCCCTCTGAACATGGTCCCAGAGAGACGGCTGCCCCGCATAACGAATGCAGCCCATATTCCCTGTCTGTGAGCCGCGTTTCGCAGTGTGTCATCACCTCCTCTGCCAAGGTGATCGATTCCCAGTGTCTAGGACTGTCAGGTCAGTGTCTGGTCCACACTTATCCACAGATACTTCTACCTCATCTGACTGCCAAAAATTTCCTTCTCATTTCTGGAACAGTTTTACCCAGACATGCCCTAAAATTTCATGAGGAAACTACAGACCAGCTACTGCCTCCACTTTCATGTACATTCAGCTGCTCAGTGCCCCAGAGCAACATGAAAGAAGAGCAAAAAGAGTCGTGTCCCCTCATGTATGGCTGGGAAGCAGGACTTAAAAACCACTACGCAGGACTTTTGGATGCCCTCACAATTAGGAATAGTAGAAAACCTCAGCGTGTTATTGCCAGCCCCTGAGCTGGGCCACAGCCATGGACTTTTGCTGCACCTCTTCTTTAAAATAGGAGCTTTACTCTGGGCATCAGGGCGCCTTGCTCGTATGTGCACACACACACACGGAGATTTGGTTATAGGACTGGTTTTTGAAATCATTTAAAGGATATTTTCAGAACCAGGAGGAGATATAAAGGCAGTAGAGCTTCACAGGAAAGACAGGGGAAGAAGGAGTGCTGGGGGAATTACCGTACCTGGGGCTGCAGCACTAGATCCTCCTCGCACATTGCAGGATTTTATGTCAAGGTTTCCCACACTGACATTGACCCTCAATCCACACATCAGTGTCTGCATTCCTACTGGGGTGTTTCAGAAGACAGACTGCCAAATGAAGCCTTTCAGCAAAGAGCACAGCGGAGAAATCAGATTGACTTCTGAAATTTTCTTCTGGTTTTTTTTTTTTTAATTTTGTAGCAAAGTCTTGCAGAAGGGTAACCACATATTTTGCAATGCCAAGATGCATATCATTCACATATAGAGGTTACATGAGTATCACTGGGAGAACATATCCCTTCAAGAATTGTTCTAATTAGTGACTTGAGCTTTCATTTAATTACACTCTTTAATGCACATCTTGGAATTACAGAGGTGGGTGTAATTTAATTAGCCAAAAAAAAAAAATCCAAGACACGTTTATATTCCCTTAAAATATAGGTTACACTTAAGACATGATGGGGATGACTCAGATATTTCCTGGGAACAAGGTCCGTACGCCTTCACCTTGAGGTATGTTGGGATGCAGCCCTGGGCATGAGAGCGTGAGCGTGGCTGGAGGCTGACAGCTGCTCATTACAGCCTGCCGGGGTCTCAGCCTGGCTCCTGGAGGACAGGTGGCCACATGACAAACGAAACCCCTCACAATTAGCACTAATTGACACTCGTGTGGCCGGTCTCCAACGAGAGGTCAGGGAGCGGGTGAGCTCAGAGGCTGAGCATCTCGTGCTGGCAGCGAGGGGCTGCGGAAGGGCGCCCTGCCACCGCCACTGTTACCGCCGCCACATTGCCGCATGCAGGCACAGGACTCAGCACCAATATTTTGACAGCCCTGGTGTTCCCCAGGGCCCGTTGTGGCCCCTGACTGAAACTATCCCGATTTTAGATCTGCTGTGAACGCCTCACCCTGGCCCCTTACCCTCACCAGCACCATGAAGTAGCCCTATCATCCATGCCCTTCATCCCCTCCCCATGGATGTGCTGGCTTTCTGGAGAGCAGATGCAAGAGTCTGAGGTTGCTACCACCTCCCACCTTTCATTTTTTTCATTTAGAAACATTTCCACATTAAAAATGTGCAATAAACTGACCAGCTGCCACCCCTTGATGCTTAATCCTCTCTAATCTGGTCTGGGAACATTGAAATGTACAATTTCGCTTATTATGCAGCTTCCAAAAATAATTGAATGTAGCAAGTAGAGAGGGTAGCAAGAGAGGAAAAAAGGAAACTAACCCCTCAGCTATTTATTTATCATTTTCTAAGGGCCTGCATAGCACACTCATGCTGCTGTGAATGATGCTCTCCTCAGAGAGCACATACGGCTACTCAAGCTGTGGACTGAAAAATGCCCCGTGTCCAACACAGGCCCTCTCCATCCAGGAAAGAGATAGCCCGTGCCCCACAGACCTTGCAATCTGACAGCAAACAACATGGTCCTCAGGGATGGAATTAATTGGAGTTTGGCTTTTATACTGGTTGGCTTGATTGACTTCATCTGAGGCCTCACAAAAGCAGTAAGTCTTTCAGAGGGGCTCCCTATAAATTTATGGCTCACAAGGCAGGAAAAAAACTCTCATGTAAATTATACCCTTTGAAAATGATCATGAAGTATCAAGATGGCCCAGGGGACTGTTGAGGAAGTTTCATCTCTTGTTCATTTAGCATAGGTAAGTAGCAGTAACACGTTATTCTGTTGAAGTAATGTAAAAGCTTAGGAAAAACAAGGTGGTTTATCAGTTTACTTACACCATGTCCAGTACCCAAATATCTTGCTGTCTAGAATCAGATATTCACAAAGTTTACCCCATGTAAACCAGCAGGTCTAAGGACTGAGTGATGAACAGGCAAAAAAGGCAGATTGGTGCTGTCTTTTCTTTGTATGTGGCCTTTCTTCCTTTTGCTGAGAACTCACAGCCATACCCAGAAAATTTTGTGAAATGGCAATGCCACACGGGGAGCGATTGAAAGTGGGTCTGACAGAGCCACTGGCACATGGTTCCATTTTGTTCCACATTGATCCTAACACATCTGGAGCCCCACAGTCTTGCCTTCAACAACTTTCATAGCTTCAGTCATGATTTCTAATCCAAATGTCTAACACGACACTTTTATATGATGCCAGCAGCTTTTTAAACAGCATTCAGCTCTTCCTGACAGAAGTATAAAGCCTTATCATAGAATCATAGAATATCTCAAGCTGGAAAGGCACTGGACTGCCTAAAACTAAATCATATAACTAAGAATGTCATCCAGATGTTCCCTGAGCTCTGACAGGCTTGATGCCATGACCACTTCCCCGGGGAAGCTGTTCCGGTGACTGATGACCCTCTTGATGAACAACGCTATCCTAATATCCAGTCTGCACTTCCCTTGACCAACTTAATTTCATTTTCTCAGTTCTTTGGAGAATTAATTTCTCTGAGGATCTGACTGTCCAACTTGTATAAAAGAGAGTTCATGGCTAAGGCATCGATGGAAAGTGAAGTATTTGGTAAAATCCAGTTTAAAAAAATTACTTTCCACTTTCCCCCTCGTCCCAGCTCTGAGAAACATTTAGTCTTTTCTTTTACTTGTCCTGCGCAAAAGCTATAAAAAACAATATAGAACGCTCTGGAGGTCAGGGTCCTCTCTCAGTCATCTGCAAAACATCTAACAAAGTCATTAGTTCTTCACAAAATGCAATATTAAGAGCATATTGTTTCACACATGCTGCTTATCATTTTCCACTTTGAAACAAGCAGCTACAAGCTCTTCTAGAGGAGCATTTTAGTTCTAGCAAAGACAATCAACTTGGAAAAAGTGACTGATTGCTATAGCACTAGTTTGCATTTCATGTCACCTTGCTTTCAAGTTCTCATTAATTACATTACATTAATTAATTAAGCCTGATAGCACACCTGTTGTTAAGAATTATCCATACTTTATGGTTAGAGACACCAAAAAGAGATCTATTAGAAGGCTTGCTTAGAATCTATATTAAAATTGAAAACTAGCCCAGTTTTATACTAGACCCAGGCTGTATCTGTGTAAATATGTGGTCTCCCTCTATTGTTCCCCATTGTACCCAAGACTTCCTAGCTTCTAAAAATAGAGGCAGCATCAAAGGAGTCGTGCTCTCCCTTCCCAGTATTCAGGAGAAAGCTTGGCTTATTTATGTGGGCAAGAAAATTATTGCAAAAAGGTGACAGTTGCAAAAACCTCTCTGTGTGCAAGACTTTTCAGTTCACCCACGCTGGGGCAAGCTCCATCTCATTTGTTGCACGTGATGAAGGCATTCCTGCTGCCCGGGTGGCTCCTCCAAGGCAGAAGGGAGGTAAGGCACCATGCTCCCACACTCTCCTTCCTTTCCAGCAGTGTCCTCGCATCACTCTGATCCCAGCAACTGAGTACTTCCCAGAGAGTTAATTTGTGAAAAGAAACGGTATCGATTCAAGGGGTGTGCAGCAGTAATTCTGTCATTCGGCTTCGACTCTGCACAATCACACTTCATTTTCAGTCTCCAAACAAGAAATAAATATAAAATGAGCATTGGCTTAAATAGCATTTAACACGCGTGACTTCCCAAAGAATGGCATAAAAGCAGGATCCGTTGCTGCTTTTCCCTTATGTGAATCAATGAGAAATGCTGAATGAGTTAAGAAAAGCAGAGAATAAAAAAATAGAGATTATTGTTAGAACAGGGGGCTTTCTGCGCTGCTTGTGCTGTACATCCATGATCCTTTTGTGTCCCTCTTTATCCTACCCTGGAATGGAATTAGCTTTCAGTCTTTCTTTTTTTTTTTTTTTTTAAATTTGATCTTATTTAAATCAGCCCCTTAGCAGGTTGGCTGAATTCTTGAAAGCCTAACACAGCCTGCAGATGTCTGTCTGTGCAGCCACATGGCAGAACCAGGCTTTGGGGGTCCCCAGAGCATCACGCGGGACCGGGAACTTCTTGGTGCCGGTTCCAAAAATCCATATCCCTTTCCAGTTCATTACAAACACCTATTGTTTGCCATATTTATCTGCCATCACTGCTGTTTGTTAGCAAATGGAAAAAGAAATGCCAGGACTAAATTTCAGCCTGCCCTTAGAATAGTGGAAAGGGGCTACAGGAATTGAATGACAGATGGTCTTTGAATGATATACAGAACCTCTGCCCCTGGGCCTGCTTTGGAGGAGCTGTTTTGGATTGTTGCTCAGAAGAGTGGGAGGTTGTTGTGTGATATGTGATTATTCCATAATAATTTTAATTATTTTGCCTGTTTTCAAACAATAGTCTCAGCCTTTTTTAATTTTTACACTCACTGAGTTGTGACACGAGCATTCTTTCCTCTGTGTTAGCAGGGATTAAAATCAAACCCTGTATCCCTTCCCATTTTTTTTTCAAATAATCCATGTTTAAATAAATTACCTCAGCCTGGAAAAGTGAGTTACAGGGCATTCTCCTGACGTGTGTGGCAGAGAGAAAAGCGAAGGGCTGGGGAACAGGGCTGGGGGGATGGGGGAGGCTTTATTGTGTTTTGCAGGATGAGATTGTCACCGTAACAAGTTTCAAGAAGAGCTGCTCTTTAACTCCTCTTCCTCGGCACAGAGAGCGCAGCTCTGGGAACCTCATTTACATGCATATGGGTATCTGATTGGATCTGTTCAAAGGTACAGTAGGAGTCAGTCAGATTGAATATGATGTGCATATAAATGAAGTTCCCAAAGTGGGGTGTGATGCTTCAGGAGAGACAGGGAAAATATGCTGTCTCTGCTTCATCCAAAGTCCAATAGAAACTAGGGGATTTTATTTTTTTTTAACTGGCTTGAGATAAGCAAGAGTGGAAGCCAAAAAAGAAAAATACATATATATGTACAAATATATATGCATGTATGTATGTATTTCCCCTCTCCCCATTTATTGAATTTACATCTCAGGCCAAACGCTCATCGCTGGAAACCCCATAAATTGCATTAGCTCTGCGTTATCGGAGCATGTGTTTGGTTTGCAGGACAACTGCACACAGCCCTCTGCACGGGGCAGAGCTGCAGGGCTCACCTCCTTTGCAGAGCACACTCTGCGCTTTCATCTGTCCCTCCGCTGACAAGATATGAGATATGGGGAAAACTGTGGGATTTTTCTAGGCTTTGGTCATTCTCTCAGTAGGTCCTGCTCAGCCAAAGCCAGCACTCACAGTTTTTTGGGTAATCAGGGGGCAAGCAGCATGTGCTGAGCTTTGTGCTTGGGTGCAGGGAGCAACCACGAGGCATGCACGGGGCAGCTAGAGAAGTGTCTGGCAAAAATGCTGCTTGGGAGGAGATTTGGTCCACCCTAAGGAGCTGGTGTGCTCCAAAAGGGGTAGGAACCGCTGGCTGTGTCTCCTCCCCCGAGCTGGCTGCAGGAGGTGTCCAGAGACCCTAAGGATGTGAGCTTTCCCCAAGCCTGACTCCTGTCCCGAGATGTGTGACCCATGGCTGTGGGGAGGGGGCTGCGGAGGCAATGCAGGCTGTGGGCAAGGGGACCCTGCGCCTCGTCAGGGACACCCTGTGCAGGTTTATTTCCAGTCAATCTCTGTCTCTCTGCAGCAGTGCCTCACTTGCTCTGCAGCTGATACCCAGCTGAAATTCAGATCCCTGCAGTGCCACCGGCAAGGGGAGCCTGGGGAGGCTGCTCTGCCTCCACAGGGATGCATGCCGGTGGATGAAACCTTACAGGACACTCTGTGCCACAACCAGCAAACACAGCAAGCGGAGACCCACCTACGGGAATAAAAATACTGTGTATTCCTCTTGCCTCGGTGTTACAGAAAAACGAGAAGAAATAGCTTAGACAGTGATGAGGATGCTCTGCAAACATCAAGAGTACCTTGAAGCTAATGCCATCGTTTCAAAACCTTAAAGCCACAATGCACATCTCTAAAAGAAGTGTTTCCAAAGCAATCTGAAAAACTAAACTTAAAAGTTCCATCTCATTTTTTTCTTTTTCTTTTCCTTTTTTTTTTAACCTTCCAAGACTTGTGTTCTGGTCTGGGTATTTCTCATAAAACATTAGATGATATCAAACACTGCAAGCCATCATTAAAAGGAATTTACTGTACAGCTTTAGGGATACTATCAGACATAAAAAGACACAAGAAGAACACTGAGCACAGGTGAATATGACAGAGACACATTTCCACTCCTGCTGCTTAAAAAATATTTGTTTCTGTAACTTTGGGCTACTTGCTATCTGTGATTCAAAATTGAAAGAGCTTTGTTTTGCCTTTACTTTAAAGCTGCACTTTGAACTCCTTTAGAAAGAACCCATGAGAAGCAGAGCAGGTATCAAGTTTTAATAGCAGGGCTCAAACTCCAGTGTTTGTGGAGAAATGTGAAGGACGGCCACTGCTACAAGAGAGGGCTTCCAGACAGGAGCAAATTTTAATTTTTATCAGCAATGATAAAATGAAATCTTGTAAAACTCACCAATGACACAAAGATTGGTAGAGTGGTAAACAAGGAGAGCAGCTTATTGTTACAGGCAGACAGGAATTGCCTGGGTGGATTGGTTGCAAGTCAGCAATGTGCATTTTAAGACAGGTGAACAATATGTAATTCAGGTGATACATTGTGGGGTAGAGAGCAGGCTGTGATTGAGCTTTAAAAAAGACTCAGAGCCCCTGAAGACAACCCACAGAAACTCTCACAGCAGTGATTTGCAGAGGGGTCAGTGTGGTCTTTGTATGTATAAAGAAATACCTTGTAGAAATCACAAACTATCTTGGCTCCACAGTCCTAGATACTAATGTCCATCTCTGGAGAAGACCCCAAAGGGTCCATATACATATAAATGAAATACAAAGCAGGGCTAAGAAGGGCTTTTCAGCCTCTCCAATATGGGCACACACAGATGATGAGCAAGAGGCAAAGCAAAACACTGGGAGTGCAAGCTTGCATGTTAGATGCCTGGATTCTTTTCTAAGAAAAAGAAACATAAGGGTGTAATGTACAGGGAATTTGTATGGTTTAAAGGAGTCTTTTATCATCTGTAAAATGTCCCTGAGTCTGAATCATGGCATCAGCAATTAAAAAGTTACAGTGGTTACTCAGCACCCACTTAATATTTATAATGAGCCTGGAGATCTCAGTGGCAAATAAGCCACTTGCCAAAACCTTATGTCAGGTTGCTGATAATAATCTGAGGTCATGGGCAATGAAGTATGGGGCAGAGAGCCTCGCTCTTATGTTTCCTTGGAGATGGGCTGCTGTCTTATATCTGTCCATGCTACAGTCAGGGCTCTGGACTAAATGACCTCCCGAGCTCCCTTTCAACCTGATTTACTCCATGATTCTATCATGACACCTTATAAAAGGTGAATATCAAGTCACAGACCTCAGCCCCAGACCTTGCAGGGTTTTTCTGTCCATCACCCTTGCAAGCTCCCAGCTGGACCACTCTTACCACTGAAACACTGCAAGTGCCTCTGTGATAAATGGAATTGCGTGTAAGGCAAGCATGGGTTTGGCCATCTGGAATTATGTTATACACACTTTTAGAAGACAAAAGAAAGTACTCCTGGGAAACAATACTCATTTTCATTATGTAAACCTTCAGAAAGAATTTTTCAAATAGTTATATACTGTCTTTATTTAGAAAGTTAAACCATACCATACATATATGATATGCGTAATATCACTTCCTTGAATTGGCCAAATACAATAGAGATTATAAGGTGTGAATACAAGTGGTTGCTTAAGTGAAAATTCATATTGAAGTTAGGTATAGTTACCCTAAATCTAGCTAACAGCATTAATAATAAAAACAACAATGATTAGGAGATTTTTCCCAGTTCATCATATCTAGGGTTTAGATTATAATGATGTGTAATGTTAATCCGCATTGTTTAAATGCCTGCTGCCCTTCGAAGTACAATCCACCTGGAACTATGAGAAAAACAAGAATCAGTAACCACCGGTGCTATTAATTGTCCTTCATGGATTAAATGCTTCAATTTCACTGAGTTATCACCCTATAACACTGCTGCTCAGTAACTTTGCAGTATCTTTGCTTGCCCAAACAAGCTGAATCACATCATTTTTTTCCTAGTGCTGCTAACATAGTTCAAGGCATCGTCTACATAATGTTGTTCCTGGGAGTCAGTGATTGAGAGAGCGCAAAATGTGTGTCCTGAGGGTTTCCAATGAAGGGCTTAAATGGAACAGAAAGTCAGAGGTCCTGAGAGGTCTTCTGGTAAAGATTGTTTGCTATGCCTTTGAGCAGAGCCCTAAACTGCAAGAGAAGCAGAATATTGGTAGGTTTTTTCTCTGTTTAAGGAGCCCAGTCCTCTTGAAGTTATTCAGACAGTTCTGATTTTGAAACAATTTATTCTGAGTACCCTAACTGCAGATTTAATTTCTTACTTGTAATAATTTGATTAAAATTCATTGACATTTCACTGGGAGGCCAGAGGAGAAAATAGCGTTGTTCAGACCTTACCTTAGACTTGATCCTGCAGACTGAGTCAGTAGGGAGGTGGCTTGTGTGAGGACGCCTGGAAAAGATCCTTAGTGGAATTAATCAGTATTACATGTGCTAATATTTATTGCAAGAATTTGACATATGTCCTTGTAAATCTATTCAGAAACCAGCAATCAATGGTGCAACTGATTTGTCTTTACTTTCTCATTCGGGACAGATGATGTGGGGACACACAGAACCTGCTAGCAGAAAAGAGAGGCATTTTCCTAGCACTTTGCCAGGCACCCAGGGAGTCCTCTCCCTCTGTCAGACCCCATTGTCGTATTACCTCTTAATTTCCTCAACAGACTCAAGCAGTAAGAGCTGGTACTGTGAGAGAATATATTCTTACTGAATGCTGAATATCTGTATTTTATTTGTGAAGCGCTTTCCACCACAGATGAGGTACTGGGACACTATTCACTGAGTAAGATTTAACTGTAGGGTTCAGGGTTTGTCTTCTGCTCCGTGCAGAACCTTTTTTCTTCAGTTTTTGCTATTTCAGCTGCTAAAAGGAGCTATCTTTTCCTGACTATTTGCAAACTTGTACAAACATATATATGCACAGAGGTGGAAAACATTTGCAAACAGACTAATTTATTAGAACATATGTTCTCTTCCTTTATGAAACTGTGCCCAGCCTGTATTTTAAAAGTAAGCTTATTAATCAGTATGTACCTTGAAATAAAAAGTCAGTATGTAAAAATGGGCTTTTCAACAATTCCGGGAAGCTGCAAAATAAATGGAAACAGTCATTTAATGCTTACTAAGTACAGTATATATAGATTTAATCAATGCAAGAATACAAAGGATATGATTAAAATGCAGTATTTGTTATTAAAAGGTACAAAAGGCTAACTCTTCATACATATGGCTCACCTCCACTAGAAGCAGAAATGGTCAGAAAATTTATTGCTTAGGAAAAGGTTGCTTTGACTGTAAATATCTGCAGGTGAAATCATAGCCAGTTCAGTGAAATTTTCTTTTGTTAAAAAAATCAGCATTTGGATGTAAGAATGTAATTTGGAATATAAAAATATTACTTTGTGTTTACTTGAATTTCCTTTAAGTACAAATATTTTCTTACTGCATTATATATTTACATGGTCAGACTATGAATGTGTATTTTAATTATTATGTTATCTTTATGGCAAATTGACATTTTAAAATGTCACGTAAAAGCACAAGTTAAAGAGGCTAGTTTAATACAATAAACATGATGTGTGACTGAGAACAGGTACTTTCAATTTTCTTCTGTTAGCCTAGTAATACTTAATTAAGATACTTTGGGGATTAATAAAACCATTTCAAACCAATTTATTAAAATGCACAAACAGAAGAGAGTTTGATCCAGCAGAAGTTTCAATCCCAGATAAGTAGCAAAAACTAAAAATTTCTATTAAAACTTCACAACTTAACTCATTATTTTGTATGATACTTCTTTAGGCAAAGACCATAAAATTTATTTAAAATACAAATAAAATTTGAGGAATTTACTTTTCAGAGTGGAAGTGCCCAAAATTTGCTCAACCTCTTGAAATAATTCCTATTTCATGGAGAAATTGAAGATGTTTGACATGATTACAAGGAAGGCAAGGCAGTGATGGTTTATTACCCTTATCATATTGATGTATTATATTGTGAATAGAGGAAAACCACTCTGAACGTCTCAGACCCCACCCTCTGATTCTTTGTCATGGACAGTGTCCAGCTGTTCTTGTGGGCAGAAAACTCCTCTTCTTCATATCTAATACACACCTCCATGACTTCTCTGATCTCCAAAGCACACCCAGATAACTTGGACACTTTCCATTTATGATTACTGTGCATTGACATTTACCTATGTCCTTACTTCTATTTCTTCTTCAGAGGAAACAAAGATAACCCTGAGATTTTCCTTCCAAAGGTCATGGTTGCTATGCCTGCTCCTGCTGCTCTTCCCTGGCCCCTCCTCTCTCTGGAATATCTGGTACCTAGCACTGGTCTCCAGTGCTGAGCCCCGTGCTATCTGAATATCTGCATGCTAACATTGAATATGTGGCTTTAATTACTCTTCTGTAATGCTCTGGATGTGAATTCATCATTACAACCTCCAGCTCCTCTGCTGCCAAACTGCTCCCTCGACAATTATTCCCTTCCTCGCGTTTCCACAGTCAATCACGCCAGTGAAGTGTAGGAGCTTGCGTTTATCAAAGTCTACTCCATTTTTGCAGATAAATTCCTAAAATATTCGATGTAATTCTGAATTCTAGCCCTGCCCACCAATGCAATTGAAGTGTTTCTCAGTTTGACGTTTCTCTAAGTCTCTCAGTTCTCTGCAATCAGTGCAGACTTGCGGTTAGCAGTGAAGGGCTGCTGGCAATTCTTTGGCCAGCTTTTCAGTTAGCCATTCATTCATCTGCCCACAGGTCATTTTTTTCTCTAAATTTGCTCATGAACCTGTCATGTGGTACATGACATCCAGGAATCAAGATCTGTCCTGCATATTATTTTTCTTTCTCCATGAGGTCTGTTGCCCATAAATTGGTTACTTTGGCTGGTTCTATTTGGCTTGATGAGGCCATTACTGGCTGTTGGACACTTTTTTGTTTTTATCTAGATGGCTGATCCATTAGCAAATTGATCAAATAATCCAAAATATATATAATATAATACAAGACAAGACAAGACAATACAATACAATACAACACAATACAATAAAATACCATATCATATCATATAATTAAATTAATAACTTAAAATTAGTCTAATTCTTGGAATCCCTCCTTCTATTTTAATAAGAGACAATAGATCCCCAAACTGCCATCACCCACAATTCTGAAGCTGCACATTCCCTTCCCAAAGTCCTGCTAATTCTCCAGCTCTTTCAGGCAGCTCCCAAGCTGTTCAGCCCTGACTTGTCCAGCTGTTTTGAAATGTCTCAACTTTCATGTAAATTTCTTTTGGTTTTTAGGCAGAGTCCTTAGCCATTAGTTACTATTATTAACTGTTTTAGCCATCTCATTTAATCCTTCATGAAATACAAAGATATACCAAAACCATTGCCCTTCTTGGCTCTGTCCTTGTTAGATTTTCCTCACCGTTGAAACTTTTTTTCTTGTCTTTCTACATCTTTTTCTTGTCTTCGTCTTACCAGTTGCATATTTTCAGAATCATGTGTCTTATAAAATGAACTTTGTTTGCTGCAATTCCACTTAACTCAGTAAACACCCTATAAAATCATTTTTATTTTAAGAGTTGAGCACAAAAGAAAGATGCAATTGCTTTCCATAATATAATCAAATAGAGGTTTTTCAAAGTTACCATGTCATTTAAATATCCCGTATCAGTAGTGGCATGGTGAATGCCAATGAAACACCACTTTCATATTATACCAGCAACATTCCGCTGGTAAATTTCCCTGTGTAGACAAATCCTTAGCAGTATTCCCCAGTGTTCCTCCCATTGTGAGTGACATTTCATAGAGCTGAGAAGAATAACATTGAAATGACCCCAAACCGTGATGGAGCGTGGCAAAATTGTGAAAATGCTACGGCTTTGAATATGAATTATTTTAGATTTTAAATACATCTTTCCTTTATTAATCTAGTGGGATTAGGAAACTATTAAATACAGCAGACCAAACAAAAAGAAGCCAGGAACTGTCACACAAAAAAATTGTTCCAGTCGAAGTTGGACCACTGGGCTAACAAATCTCACTGCAAAATACCTACAAGATTACTGCTATTTGTACACCTAGATCGTGGTCTTATTATTTCATATGGTGATAGATGCAAGCTGTGGAAATTTTTTTCTGGGAAATGGCCTTTAATAATTTTCATATTCATATTTATCTCTAAATACTATGTAGTTTCGCTACTCTTGCCAGCCTGTAGCCCTTTCAGATGGCTTCTGTGTTTCCCTTGACAAGCAGTGGCCTCCCAAGCTGGGAAGAGCTCTGAGAAAGTCTCCAGTTTTTTCTCCTGCTCCAGAAGCAATTGCAGAAAGCCAGTAAACTTGGCTGAGGAGGCAGCAAGTCAAGGCCAGGGTGTCTTTTTTTGGGTGCCCTGTAGTACCACTTCAGCTGCATTGAGGTAGATGGCATTAACTCCCATGTGTCAGTCTCTGCAGAAAATATTCAGAATTACAATAAAATGTCCCTCTTCCTTACATTTGTAACTTCCAGGTACAAAATGGCCAAACCATCATGCTCTATTCAGAAAATTCTCACCAAATCATTCATACAGGGAGAGAAGAAAATCCCAATCATAAATTAACTGTGCATCAAAGGAGGTCACATCTTGAATATCTGCTCACTGGCAAAATCCTCTACTGCAAATTTTCTCCCTCAAAAACTGGAAGCTTATCAGTAGGTGATAAACAAACAGCAACAAGCAGGACTCCATCCAGTTGGGTTTTGAATGCCTGCAAAGATGGAGACTCCACGTGCTCTCTGGGAAGCCTGTACCTGTGCTCTGTCACCTTCATCATGAAAGTATTTCCTGATGTTCGAGAGGGACCCTCCTGTGTTTCAGTTTCGTGCCCGTGGTCCTGCCAGTATGTACCACTGGAAACAACCTGGCTTCTCTACACCCTCCCTTCTTTATGCCCTCTTTCTTATTGAGGTTGAACATTCCCAGCTCTAATTCCTTTGTACAGAAAGCTCATCAACTTTAAATTGCAGCCTTAAAAATAGACTTAATTTAGACACTCATCTGGCATGGGCCCTCTCCAAGATGCCTTTGAACAACATCAGCAGACCACTACAGAGAAGACTTAGCTATCGTGGGCTCTGCAGTATCTATCTGGGGTTTAAATGGGGCGCTTGTAGCTACAACACCTTCCATCCAGCCTAGCAGTGGTAAAATTCCATTTGTTTAAGAGATTTGTCTCCTTACTTAATCATGTTCCTTGGTTGCTCTTTGATAATGCTTGTTTCGTTCTCACATCTTTTTTTGCATGATTTTAAAATGGGTGGAGGGAGATATTTCACAGGAAAAAAAATATATATATTAGCAAAAAAGAGTTTCATGCAACTATAATTCCATTTAGATCACTGTCAGTGACAGGCAGAATTTACTTAAAGATATTTTCTGTGCTTTACGGTTACTCATTCATGCAAATAAAGATAGCCCTTGAAGCCAAGTCACCTTGCCCTCTCAATCATCCACCTTGCCCTCCAGAGCTCTGGGGGGAATGCTAAATTAAAATCTGTCTGCTCTGGCAGAGGTGGTTTTTTTGATATAAAGCCAGAATAATTATTCAGACATATGTTTACAGCTGCAAGGTTATATTTTGCTGAAGATTTTTTAAAGTGAAAATGTAACTTGGTTGCTAAAGGGTTTTCTGTTTAATCACTGCAGAGGTATGGGAGACAGGGAAATTTATGAATTTACCCTCTTTCATCTCACTCCTTGTGATTTCTGTTTGTTTAGCTCACTTTTTTTTTTTTTTTTTAATAACATAAAATTTTGAAGGGTTGAAAACATTTCCAAGTCATATTATTTGAAGTGTTTCATTCTATTTTTGTGCAATCAAAGTTAGAGTTCCCCCTGTTTTTGGCCTTCTGTGAAGATAATAAACTCTGGTCAGAGTGAAGTAAAACACTACAGGAAAGTTGTGTTAGTCATGTTGAGACGAGTTCAATGAAGGGCTTCTAACAATATTTTAAGTTGTTTTGCAGCAGTGAAAATTAACTTGAAGGATGACAAATGCAATTTGAGAAATGCCTAGTTGGAATTTACAAACTCTCCTGTAATGAAAAGAGATCCAGCCTTTAATTTTTTAACTGTAGAGATCCTTGAAGCAACAAGAACAGAAGAAACAGAAGAGGAAAATTCTCAAATGAAAGAAAACTTTGATGATTTAACGGCATTCATGTTGCATAAACCTTGCAGGAACAGATAATAAAATAAATAATAAATAATAAATAAATAAATAATAAAATAAAATAAAACAAAGCTTCCTCAAATGTGGCAGGATTCCATTTCAGGTATTAAACTCTCAAGTAGGGATGCATCTAAGGAAACTCTCTGCCATCATGCTAACTTAGTGAGGGGCATGAAATACCTCTACATGTTCCTCATCACTTTTTATTTAGCCCTCTTCTTAGTTAAGTTTGAGCTTTCAAATGATGTCTGTTGCAAAGCAGGTCTGGATAGTTTGGCAGACTGTCCCTTTTCACCTCAGCAGCTGGAACACGCATGCAGTGCAGGAGGTACATAATACATCCTGATTTTTGTCTCTCTCTTTCGTTAGTATGTTGTCTAGCTGCTCTTGAAAGAAAAACAATATATAGTTAGACCAGTGGATTTCAGGCTTTCACCTGCCTTGAAGTTTCCAGGGCCCTGGAAGCACTGCCCTGGGAAGCTGCAAAGTCAGGAAGTTGGTGGTCAAGAATGCCAAGGCACTGAGAAAGTGGAAGATGGAAACACTAGAAAAAGCTCAAGTCACAGTAAACATTCAGAAAATTTGCCTCATAATAAAAGGTTCCAGAATCTTAGTTTTTACAGGTTTATTTAATATGTAAATAATATATTTTATAGAATATCTATTATATAAATATATATAATATAAATAATATATATATTATACATATACTATATAAGTAATACTACGTATTATTTAAACAAAATTACTTAAGAAATGATGGACTGCTGCAAGCAGGCACCTTCATGAGGAAGTGGTCTCTGATGCTGCATGGTTTTTTGATTCAGCAGGAAAAGATAGCCAAGTGTTCAAAGCCAACGCTAGAGAAAAAAAGAAGAAACATGTTTTTTAAAAGGAGTTTCATTAACAGCTAAAAGAATCATGGGGTGAAGCTTTATGAATCCCTCAAAGCTTTCATTGCAGGACTGGATAAGTTTCTAAAGATGTAGGAGACGGAAAGGAGACTGGATTGTGTCCTGAGGGAGGCTACACAAGCTGGTAACCTCAGGTTCCTCTGTCCCTGCAGTCCCATGGAATCAGAGGCACCATGAAAAGAGTTTCAAGTTATGAAGCTTGAAGAGACAGAGAAATTACCCAGAGTCTGTGAATCCTTACTTGAAGCCAAGAATCACTTCTGAAACAACCTTTGAAACTAGCCCACATTTTATGGATCAATAATAGGCAAAAGGACGGAGAAAATATTGCAAATAATTCAGAGGTCTGCTTGTTTATTTTCTTCATCTGCCTGTCTCATAATACATTACACATCATGAAGTTGAAGTCTTTTTGTAATCTAATAATCAAGAGAGTTTGAGAAAAAAATCATTTACACAAAGAAACTTTTTCTCAGTTATAATCTCTAAGCCTGGATAATGACATTACATTTTTTGAGACACCAAGATCAACATTGCAACAGCCCATTCCAAGACCTATCAGCTTTCATTAACACAGCCATTCATCCCTGCCTTAATCTTTCTTCTTAAACTATTCAAACTATGAACCAAATAAAATGTCTGTATCCACATGGCTTAAGTTTTACTAAAACCTGATATTTAGCTCAGGGTCTGATTCACAAAAAAATCTGCCCGTCAGTCTAGATTTGTACATCAGTTCTCAGGTAAGACATCTCTCTTTAAAGGACCAGACTTCATACTGGAATTTAATAGAGACTATAGAAAGAGGTATACTGACATTCAGTTCAGGGGCTTAATGAATTAAACCAGAATGATTCAGGCCTTATTAGCCTCAGTTATGTGTCATTTCATCTTTTCCCCTGCCCATTTAATTTAAGAATAATCTTTTGCCATGGTTATTTTTTTAAAACTTAGGAATCAGGTGGTCTGCAATCAAGGCCACTTTCTGATACAATTTTTTCTTCTTTAATGAAAAGTCAAGGTGCTTTCTAGTCTTTCTGAAAGAAGCTCATTAAGGTGCTGTTCTTTTTTTTTTTTTTTTTTTTTTGGATGATTTAACTAATTCCTTCTGTGATCAAATCCAGATGTGTTTCTGGGGGACAACTGTTTGAGGCTGTTTCCAGTGGTNTTTTTTTTTTTGAGAGTGGATTTCTGCTCTTTGCAGATATTGCAGAGGGATTGTTGTCTTGTTTAATTGAAAAGCAGCCATGTTTGATGGAGAAATTCCAGCCTCAGCCTGTGGGCTGATGTTTTCAAGTCATCTAAAATAACCAGTGTTCTGCTTCAACTGGTTTTACATTGTGAACTGGTGAGAAGCCAGGTTATCTGTAGCAGTGTAGAGAGCCAGACACCATAGAATATCAGAGTCACAGAATGGTTCAGGTTGGGAGGGACCTTAAAGACCATCCGGTTCCAACTCCCCTGTCATGGGCAGGGACACCTTTCACTAGACCAGGCTGCTCAGGGCTCCATCCAACCTGACCTTGAGCATTTCCAGGGATGGGGCATCCACAACTTCTCTAGGCAACTTGTTCCAGTCTTTCACCTCTCTCAGAGTAAAGAATTTCTTCCTAATATCTAATTATCACCAGACCTCCTGCATTTCAGGTCAGTACTGCAGTCCTGGAAACAGGCACTACTGTTGTCAAAGAAAGAAAAATCTCTTTCAAGAAGAGTTATTTAAAGCCAATGCAAATCCCCAAAGCTTGCTTCCACGGCATTCATGGAAAACATTCATTTACAGAGAGTCCTGTGAGCATGTGTTGCCGAAAATAAGGGTGAAGACAGAGGAGCTGCGGAGTACAATTACACCAAGTCACACAGAGAACACCAAATACTTGCCTGCCTTGTGACCCACCCTGGGAATCAACCTTTGAAGTGGTGCTTGCTGTCATTGTCTGCACACATGAGCTGATGGAAATGCCTATCTACCTACATATACATATATGTACATCACATATGTACATATTGATCACCAGCCATGTGGCTCCTACACTCTTATCAAATCCTGCTGATTGGATGGGATGATAAATATCAAGTGAGAATTTTTGCAAATCACCATCCAAATATCTTGCAAGAGCAGAAAATAAAGAGGTAGAACAAGCCATGATCTGCTATGGAACATCTCTTCCTCAGTCTGCAGTTCTCTTTAAAAGCATCACAGCTCTGTGCAGAGCCACAGCTGTCTCTCCATCGAGTGAGCCAACACAGTGTCCTCCACAAGTCACTAGCTACAGCATGAAACTCTCTTCTGCATTCTGACTGCCATCCAGCTCCATCCCAAGGCTGAGTCTCTCTCCTGAAATGGGATTTACCTCCTTACCAAATGCCCAGGATCTCTGCGCTCTCCCTGCTATAGCCTCTTGCCACTGATGCCCAGAGAAGACAAGCGAAGCTGGAGAGCTAAGCAGAGCCACATAGACAGCCCGAGGTACAGCTATGAGGAGACACAGGCTGGTGCAGGTGGCATTAATTTCACAGCTGTGCACTGGGGAGGCAGATTTTGGAGCTGCCTGATGTGTGAAGCTGCTTTTCTGTCTCCCAGAACATTGCTATATGTTAACAGCGGAGTTTTCTCAGACATCCAGAGACTTTTTGCCTTCTCAATACCACTGTAGGCCTTTGAGCAGGTAAAACTTCCACCTCCCTCCACTGTAACTGGCACCACAGTGCTTGACAGACTTGTAAAATCATAGGCAACTCAAGTTAATATCATCCCTAGGGATATATGGGACTTGCTTGTAACAAGTGTTATTTAGCTTTTGAAGTTCCTGAAATTGCCCAGAAGTTAAGGAAGAGAGAAGAAATTTGCACAAAATACGTTAAAATATTTTTGGGGATGTAGAAAAGGCAAAGATATTGAAACCAGTGCCATGCAGATAATGCTAAAGCATTTAAATTTCAACATTTGAAGCTTCAGATTAGCTGGCTATGGTCAAATTTTCAGTCTTAGAAGGGAAGTAATAAGATCTAAATGTGGACAGTGCAATTAAACCCTTTTATTTAGAAGCCAGAAAAGTATAGCTGTTTGACATCTATTGAAATGAGGTGAATGTGTGTGTCAAGTACTTACAGACCCTAGTAAGCTCCTGCAGTTTTAAGAGAGACAGAGTAACTCATCCTTAATCATTCATGTCTTAAACCAGTTTGCATAGATGCCTCAGGTGAACTCAGAAGAAAATAAGCAGGACACAGATCTGAATTTTAAAGGTACATACACAACCTTGTGCAGCAAACAAAGTTAAAACCAGAAAACAGGTATTAAACAGAGGATTCTGTCTTATCAAGTGATACAGTGGTGGTTCTCTAAATTAGAGCTGTAGCAGCCCTTGCAGAGGAAGTGTATTTCCTATAGCCGTTGGAGAGAGAATTTATGTTCTACACTGATGAAGACTAGGTAAAGAAAACCATGACCACTAAACCACAAATACATGGATGAATGAGACAAGACCTATTCTGAAGAAATTTTTGTAACTAATTAAGGAGATACAGATGGCCAATTTGGTTCCCTCCAGTAACTGGGACCAAATGGAAATTGCAAGATGTGTCTTCACTGTTTGATGAAGAGCCTTCTTCACAGAAACCAGATATGTGCTCTCCATACTAAAGGATTGCCCAACTCACGTTTCCTAAATCCCATCTGTGAGGATGAACCCTCAGTCAGGTGCATTAATCAATGTCCCAGTATACTCCAGGCCCTCAGAACATGCCTTGTCTGGGTGTGACAAAAATGGCCTTGAAACTGCATGATGGCGTTATACATCTCACTATGTCCCTATGAGATGGAGCAGAATTTTGTGATAAGTCCAAGGTGATAGACACCATTTGGACACGGTACAAAATTCCTCAAAGACAAATTCACACTGGGTTCCTGTCCTTCACTTACACTCGGATAGACCAAGCAGCAAAAGTCATTAAACTTCTGGGCTATGTTTACCTGCAATCAGATGAAAGGATGATGAGAAAAATAAAGGGAGCCTAGGCAAGCAATCCCTGCCATTTAAAAACTTTCAGTTGGAAGTCTACACTAAATTTCTGGATAACCCTTTTATTTTTTTCTAATGAAACTTTTCATTCTTGTGTTCAGGATTGTGCAGAAACTTCAGTGCCTGAAGTATACTGGCATGCCCAGACTCTCTCATAACTTCTTTTCCTCCTCCTCCAGCTCCCTTCCATAACAAGTCTTAGATAAGAAAGTTTCTTTAACTTTTTCAGCATTTCTGTTACAGCACGTGGCCAAGCCAGCCTGATCACGGAGAAAGAAAGTGACAGTGTTCATTGCCTCATCTACTTTCCTCTCTCTGCATGGTATAACCAGCCTGGATAACACTGGGAGCCACAAGCCTGGTGTGCATCGGTCTGATATGAACCTTTACTGATCATGTTTATCCAGCACCTACTCAGTTTGATCTGCATACCGAGCCACATGAAAGCTGTGAGGCAGAAAGTGCATTTCAAAAATGTGATTTTCCTTTCAGATAAATACATTTTACTCAGAGCAAGCTGAATTCTAACTTCTCTCCCAGATTTTGCATTTAAAAATTACTCTTGAAAGTTGAGCAGCTAAGCATCCAAATCTATGGGGAAAGTTACAGCATCAGTCTGTAAGGCAGGAACTTTACCCATGCACTGTGCTTTCTGCTTCAACTTTTGGCTTGTCAGGAATTTATTTATTTTTCATTGTTTTAATCATAACAATTTTGGATGCTTTCAAATGCCCAGAAGACTGCTGATCAATTAATATAATTGCAGATACAACCCACACAAGTCTATGGGGCTGGATGAGATCCACCCAAGGCTGCTTAGGGAGCTGGTGTAAGTGCTCACCAAGCCACTTTCCATCATTTGCCAGCAGTCCTGACTAACCTGGGAGGTCCCTGTTGACTGGAGGTTGGCAAGTGTGAAGCCCATCGACAAGAAGGGTCAGAATGACGGGCCAGGGAAGTGGTAGAATCACCATCCCTAGAGGTATTTAACAAACTGTGGATGTGGTGCCTGGGCATGGTTTAGTGGTGCACTTAGTGCTGGGTTAACTGTTGGATTCAATGATCTTAAAGGTCCTATCCAACCTCAGAAATCCTGTGATTCTATGATCCTGAAATTATCAGAAAGAGGAAAGGTCTTCTTTTCCATTGAAGTTGCTTTTTGTTAGCTTAATTGACCACTTTAATTGATGTTATTCTCAAAAGAGAAAGTAGTGATTGGGAGATGCCCACCCAGCTGCCACCGCCCCAGGCTGCTGCTATGGCTCACCCACCTGAAATGCCTATTGCTTTTGGAGAAATCTCACAC
This sequence comes from Origma solitaria, assembly GCA_013397895.1. NCBI lineage: Eukaryota > Metazoa > Chordata > Aves > Passeriformes > Acanthizidae > Origma > Origma solitaria. The sequence goes on along the minus strand of VZRL01003134.1, from coordinate 183,354 downwards.
ATGTAGGATCTGATGCTGCACAGGACCACATGGGGGCTTTCTTCAGTGTTGCAACCAGGGTCCATGGCAAGATCAGACTGATATTTCCTATGCTTTCTGTGATGTTTCTGTGTAATACCCCAGGGGCTAGGGAAATATTTATCTATATGTAACAAAATAGGAAAACAAGCAGAAACAAATCTGGGGGGAATCAGAAACTATCAAAGTCATGGAGAGAGATTCTCAAGAAAAGATGTGTCAAGAGTGACAGTGCTTTAGAGATATATGGTTAAATAGAAACACAAACGTTTGGGGGCAGTAAAGTCCAGGCCCCACACACTTCAAACTCATCATCTGAAAGAAGTCTACCTGCAGCTCCTCCTTGCCTCCACTTCTCATCTGTAAGACAAAAATGGCATTGTCACCATCACCACCCTCATTGGAGAGCCATGAAAACAAAACAAGGTTTCTGAAGCACCTCAAAACCATGCTGTTGGACAACACAGAAAACTTCACAGAAACTAACAACTTCTGCCTGCTGAGCCAAATTTGAATAGTAGGAAGAGACCACACACAAAGTGCTGAGCAATTGCCCCTTAAATAATTATTGCCCCTTCCACGTACCAGAATGAGCTGACAACTCTGTGGGAAAAATATTGTGCAATGCTATGACTAAAACTTCTTATGCAGGGGGTAAATTAAAGGCTGCATAGAGAACTTGGACAGTATTGATATATCCCTTCTGAGTGCTTATCCACATAACAATTTCTTTTGAAAGCATCTTTTAGTGTAATGAATATAATTGAAGGAGAGAAAATTACCTAGAGCCATGCGAAGATCCAGAGAAAAAGCAAAATATTTGGTTTGTGCTCCTGGGTGGACTCTGAGATCAGTGTTCCTTACAAGGATTTCTCTGATTTCAGACTCTTTGTGTGAACTTTCCAATAGGAAAAAAATCCTTACATTTCTAGAAGCTAAAACAAACACTTGGTTTGCTAAAGCTTCTTCTGTTTCCTTTTCCAAGCATCCCCACAAACAGTGGTAAGTAAATGTCTTTTCCTGATAGTGTTTGCATAAAAAGCAAATACAGCTGTTTGAGGACTGTTTTTTTGATTCTCCAGATTAATTTATGAAGTGGTTGTCACAGAATTTCTTCTCAAGTTCAGATTTATAATTACATGTCTCAGCAAAACCTCCCAGAAGAAAAACCCTAAAATGTTTAGGATCTGTGTCTGTATCTCCACATCCAGCAATCTCTCTATATATCTGTATATAAAAACATGTATGTATGTACATACTAAATATACAATTACATTTATGTTTCTATTTAGATGTATTCATATATCCATGTATTTACATGTGGATATATCAAGGGGTATATCAAAGAGCCAGAGAACCAAATATTGACTCCCCAGTGCATTGCAGACCCAGCCTGAGTGTCTGGGGAATGCAGCAGGGAAAGGGAAGCCACTCCTGTGCTGATGTGGCTGCAGCCTCATCCCATCCCACGGCTGGCAGAGGCTGCCTTGGCTCCTGCTGGTGCTCCCAGGGCAGCCAGCAGGGTTGGCACTGCTGGAGACAGCAGGACAGGAGCAGGAGCAGGACAGGGACTGGGATGGGGTCGGGAGGCGACAATGTGTGCCTTGCCAGGGAGGTCCCCAGCGAGGGCACAGGTATCTCCTGCTGCAACTCAGCCTTCCCAGGAAAGACGGGGCTGGGGAGAGGCGGGGAGGCTTGGTTCCCCAATTAAATTTTATACATCCCTCCACTGTTTCTCAGGTTGCTTTCAGAATCAGAAAATCCAAGAAATATATTCACAGATGTTCCCTTGTTTATTTGTTGACTCTGTGTAATTTGTTTGCCCTAATTTGTTTTTGTCTATCATGGGACTTCCCTTTTTAATTTCCCTTTCTCTGTTTACCACTCTTTGTGGAGCAGCGGTCTGTTAAGCTGTGAGAGGCACATGCCAAATTAAAAAAAAAAAGGGAGGGGGAGGGGGGAAAGGCACCGCAGATTGTTTTAAGCACTGGCTGCCCCTTTGGGCCTGAAGGCCTTGCTTGCAGCCTGCACCTGCTCCTCCTCTTGAGACACGGGGCTCCTGATCTTTATCCCCTGCCTTTAAGCTGCCTGATTCCTATTATCCAAACTCAAACAGCGTTCTCTACATTCACGCCTCCAGCACTTGGCATGAAATTAATAAGCCTGGCTGATATATTTCCCTGGAAGCCTGCCACTCTTTAACAGTGGTGTTAGATTAAAAATTTTGGCATGGTTAATGAACAGGGAAAAGCTGAAGCCAAAAGTTTCATGCAGCAATGCAAAGATTTGGGGGTTATGAAAAGAATACCAACTTTGTTCGCATTTTCTGAATGCCGTCCTAATTACAGGGTTAGATAACAGACACAACAAAATAGTCATGGCTAGCAGAAAGGATGTGTTCTCATCCTTCCCTCGCATTTGATTTTATCTATAGCCTTTTCAATCGCATCCCATTCAGCTGTATTGTGTAACCTGAAATGCAGTGGTGCTCAATTGGATTCAAAACTCTGCATTCGCACAATTAGCAGTGAGAGGGGCCAAAGACACAGATACTGTCCTGTCCCACCCTCACCAGCGTCTGGGAGCAGTGCAGTCCTCCTTCAGTCTCTTCTGGAGGCTGGAAACACCCTCTTCCCCAAAATGCAAAGTCAAGGTGGATTGCAGCTGGCTCTTGTGTCCCCAGGTAATTTGGGCCTTTGGGCATTTCTGATCTTCATCCATCTTTGATTTTAACAGATCTCGTTTATAGGATGCTGTCATCACTAGAAAAATAGTCCTATAAAGAAATTCCATGTGCATACATGTGTGAGTCATAAATACATACATATATACATATATATGTGTAAGAAATGCTGTTGAGTCAGGTGCAAGCCTTTTATCCAAATTTGTGTGGCACACAGCATGCATTCCCTGGCTTTCTGTTCTCCCACTTCAGAAAGGAATGATCTTAAAGTTTCCCCATAACAGTCACTTTCTGCCTCCTGGTTATTACATCATGGCTACGCTGTCACTACAAAAATACTCTGAAACATACAGTCTGCCAAACTGAAAGAGACGGAAAAGAAACTAGTGCTAAAGCCTGCCTAGCATGTCACCTATGGCCTGATTCAGCATTAGGAAGAACACGAAACCTGTCTCTTTTCCTGACTGCCACAGGTCCCATAGCTGTAAAGCAGTGTCTTACTAGTGGCAAAAACTCTTCCCTCTTCCATTTCCTGTGGGCTCTGGACTGTGCTCCTGCAAATCCCTGAAGTGCCTTACCATCCATGTGAACTCCACACAAAGGGGCCACCAGCCTCTACTGCAAAGAGGCCCATGCTGGGGAGAGCTCCAGCAGGCTTTTTGCTCCTGAAAACTGTGACAGTGTTACTGACAACAGAAAAGAGCAACTTCTACAGCTCAGTGCTCAGGGGAAACTTGGAGTGAAGGGGCCTTGTATTGCCTTACTATTGTCCTACCTACTTTCCCTCCCCTGCTCCTTTTTCCCTCTCTTGCAAAAGATTCATCACCATGCCTTGACCGAAGCCATTTAACATCTCCTATCTCTTCTGCAGCTCACCCCTTCCCTCCGTCCTTTCCTCCTGCCTTCTGGGATGCATTTCTATTCTGTTTTTTAAGGTACCCATTGGTACTCCATTTTCCTGGTCTTTCCAGGTAGCTTCCATCCTTAAAAATTTCCTCTTCCATGCTCTGTAGTGATTTCCAGCTGAGTGAAAGGAACATTCCTTCCACATTAAAAAGTCTTGGCCATTCTGCAGCCACTGAGGTAGCCAGACACCTTTCCCTGTAGAGCAATGGCCTGCCCTCAGTACCAGTTTTCTAGAAGTGAGCTGTGTCCCTTCCTTGAGTTCTGAACACGAGGCACCCTGGTTGGGCAGGCTGTCAGCTCTTCATGCGCCACACTGTCGGGTACGGCTCACAAGTGCCGGTGTCACACGGCAGATAATGCATTCATGGCTCACTTACGCTACCACGTCAGCCGTGGGCTCAGTTGATATCACAGAAAAGTGTGAAACGATAAGGAAATCGCTAATCTGAGTGCTAGGGCATGGCTCTGTGTGCAGCTCCTACCTTTCACAGCTGCTCTTTACACATGCATGCCCTTGGACAGCTTCCCAGGCTGCCTCACTCCAAGGGTCTCCCGGAACGCCCCTCCTCTCCACCTAGGGTCAAGTCATCTTCTCCTATGCCAGCACCAACAGCTGGAGGCCAATGACATATGAAGTGCATGCTGAACATAATAAGAGTTTACAATGCTAATAACTTAAGCAGGCAGCATTTGACCCAGACATAAGTGCGACATGGCAAAAAAAGTGATATGGAAGCACAACTTGTCAGGCTTCGCATCTTACATCTAGATGAAAGAGGGCATCTGCAAAACATGACCTTTCCTAAAGTGTCCTGCTTGACCTACTGTGGAGCTATTTCAGGAGGCAGAAGGGACAGGCCCATGGGGAGCTGACTAGACAGTGGGAGACTCTGTTCCAGAAGTCTGAAATTTTGCTGAGAGTCTAGAAACACATTTTTTCTTCAATTGTCTGCCAAAAAGCAGCAGTTTATAGTTTTTGTTTTGCAAGCAACAGTCTCAAGGAAAATTACTTTTCTTGTATCAAATTACCAATTTCCCATTTGAAGAAAACAGACTGGAAGGAAAGTTTTCAGCCAATCCCAGCCACCAAGCACCAGTTTCTTCATTCTGCAATCCTTCTTTATGAGTCCTTTGTGCACCATTGATCTCCACTCTTCCAGCCTACCTGACAGCCCCAGGCACAATGAAACAGTGATTTTCTCTGTACAGCCAGAACAGGCTCTGCAGAAATGCTATGCATTTCCATTAGATTGTAAGGCAAGGTAGCCCCAGCCATACGCTCCAAATATTTGCAAATTTATGATGTTTTGAATGTCCAGCACACCTTTAATTTTTATTGAAGAGTTGCTCATTAGTTCATCATTAGCAAAGCATAATCAGAATTAATTGATTATGAGCTCACTGTGTATTAATCAGAATTGTCTGCTTCTGCTGGAAATGGCAATTAGTCTACATCACTACTGTGTGAAAAGCAAACAACTGGACTAAATGTGCTAAGTCCTCATGTAGTATTACATGGCTCACACTATTCTGGTCTCTATTCCATGTAAAAATGGCAAAATCTAAAAAGATGTAGAGCACGATGATTTTGCCTTAACTACTGTTGGTAGAAACAATAATGCAGAAATTATTTTTTCATGTGACATTTTGGAAAGGATGTGACAAAAATGTTAAAGTTCTCTCTACATAATCTCAGTACATAAGCTGTTCCTAGTGTCTGAGTCAGCCATACTACAAATGCTTCAGACTATATGGAGTTTGAGAAGTGCAGACAACACAAATGCTATAATTGCCAAAATAAAAGAGTGTTAAGACAGGCAGAATCCAGTTTAAAACCTAGCTTAGGAGACTGGATCCATCCTCTTTCTGAAACAGTTTCAGCTGAGCACATTTAGAAATCTCTCTATAAATCTTCATGTGTAGCAGTGCTTATTCCCTCCATTCCCAGCAGACAGCCTGTTGCCTTCATGCCTTGGAAATCCTCTATGTATTAACTTCCCTTCCCTTTACATTTTCTCTGACTAGAAAAAGTTTTCTCCCTTAATCTTTATTATTGTTTATGTTGATGTATGGAAACTAATGAACATAATGAAAAAAGACATCTGTATTTAGACTGGCTTCCAGGAATAGTTGGCATAATGAAGAGCGGCTGGGACCCGGTTTTCAATATTTTCCCAGTAGATACTCTGAAGAGCTCAGGAGTCTGATATTAGTCCCGTGATATTAACTGTGATATTAGTCCCTGTTTCAGACCTGCTCTGACACATTTGTTTGTCTGCTTTCACTGTCCATCCTGTCCTCGCACCTCTTCCCCAAAGCCTGTGAAACAAGCCCCAGGCTAATGCTGGCATGGGTGAGGCACCACAGAGCCAGTGGTGCACGGCAGCATTTAAGGCTGAATGAGTTGGGGGTGAAAACTCGGGTATTATGTGGGGGCTGTGCTGAGAGCGAGGGCTGTGGGGGTTATCCAGTGAATCAGGGAAGGAGAGTATGAGAAACGGATACTATGTGTGAACTGTGCGTGTGTTTTGGAGACCCATGCCAAAGGTAAGTCACAGGGACAGTATGATAGAAAACACACACCAGAACTGGACCCAGGACAGCTGTCTGCTGTCACTTATTCCCCTGGCCTCTCCCAAATGGTGTCAGATCATCAGAGGTCAGCTGTCAAGCAGCAAAGATCACAAACCTGTCGCAATGCATAATCTTGAGAACACTGCCTATTCTTCAGAAGCCTTACCAGTTATCTTCTGTGTTCACAAGAGGTTGGTTTGACTACTGCTTTCTCCAGAAATAACCCTGCTCTTTCTTTTCCCGCCCATTTGTCTCCCTAGATTAAACTCTGATTGTACTAGTTACAAAATTTTCTCATATGATTTTCCTAGCGGAGGAAGGGTCAGGTGTTTCCCATGAGACCTATTCAGCTGATGTCCCCTTACTCCTGCTTTGCCACAAGGCGCAGAGGCTGCATCACCACCTCTCCCAGTCCCCCGTCTGTGTGATGCTCCTCACTCCCAGTCTCACACGGGTCTGGGGAGGCGTGGCACCAGTGCAAGGCACCAGGAGTGTATCTCCTACTGGGTCCTGCTCTCCCAGTCTGTGATCTGGCATATTTTGGGATGCAACTCTTTTGTGATCAGTGTACATGACTGCATCCATCATATAACTCAGTATGCCAGATTTCCACTCAAACATGTGACCTAAGAATTGTCACAGTACATTTCACTCACCTAATTACAAGTTAAATCTCACCAGTTCATATTTCCTGTCTTTATGTGGATTTCCTTCTCCTCTGTTTTTTGTTTTTTCTTTTTAGGCTGTAGATGGTTGTCAAACACATTATCTGCACAGATCAGTCCCAGTCAAAGCTGGAACACATCGCTGGAGCTTTTCCCTGGGGTTGTCTGGGAACTTCATGCTCCATGGCAAGCTCTGCCTTGCCCTGCAACCAGAAAAATATCTTAAACCACCCCAGGTGCCAGCTGCATCCTGCCAGATGGTCAGGGATTTTTCTCTTTTGGTTTCAGACTGACCCAGCAAAGATGGCACGGTCCCATCAACTCTACGTGACCCACCACAGAGCTGTGTCCTTACGCTCAGTCAGCTTCGAATGGCTGCTCTCCCATAAATGTGATACTGTCACTTTTTTTAAGACATCTGGGATGGAAGGATCAATCTTCATTAATTTGTGAAACGAGGACCTTGCCATTACTGAATGATTTGTTCCGTGGTGCCTGGGAGCACAGAGCTACCTCCAGCCCTGGAAACCCCCAGTTCCAGGCACCAGAGGCACCTGGTGTAAAACTCCGTGCCACGGGCTCGCATCTCACCACACATTGCTGGAACGCCGGGAGGGCAGATAGGCTGGAGATGCCATGTGCTATCCCGGGGCCCTGCTGACACCCTGCCAGAGTCAGGCTGGCAGGAGCTGCCCAGGCAGATGCTTGCCTTCTCCCAGCAGAAAAGCTGCTGAGTAGTGGCTGTCCAGTAGAGGGGAGGAGGTATGAATGAAATCCTCAAAGTAAGAGCATGGTGTGCTCACGAAATCTGAGTCCTTCCTAATTATTTCACTTAGCATTCTTAATGTTGCCAATTATACAAGAGGGTGCAATTATTCATGCTATAGGAATTGTGACATGAGAGCAGGTCAGTGGACTTTTTATTATTAGATAAAGTTCATCTTTCCAGAAATATTCTCATGGGCCAGTCTGTGGCAGCCGAGTGAACTCTCACAGGAGTGGTGAACCATTGCTAATTCCGCCTGATCCATATGCAAAACACGTCTCACCGTGCTTGTCATCTTTAACAGTATCAGCAAGGTACCTTTTAAAAAATCTGAAAGACCCTACAAGAAATGCCTCTGCAGCTCTTTGCCATGGAAAAAATATTAAACTGAAAAACAAAAAATTAAAAAACATTATTGAATGTAGGTTAAGAGGAGCTTAGTAGAGACACTCTGAAGATAGTGTTATTGCGATAGAATAGAGAGAATAGGATAGAGCGGAACACAAGTTCCTTCTTTGTACAGATCAATTAACCTATATTCTAGCAATTAGGGGTAGTCAAAGTTCATGATACAGTCTGTCATCTCTTTGAGTAATTTTTATTTACAGGCATGTGCACAAAGCCCTTTTTCCACTGTCCCGGTTCTACACCTCTTCCAGCCCACACTGTGCCAAAAAAATGAGTTCTCTTCCCTTTTCTTTTCTCAGCATCACGTCTTCTTTCCTTTTTTTCTAATCTCTTAGATTTTCTTGGCTATATAGTTCATGAAACTCTTCCTCTCCCTCCCCTAAATAAATTCATTTCCAACCAGGTTTACAAGAAATCTACATTTTTCTGCAACTGTTGTATCTATTTTGGTCCTGAATGCAGTACAGTTGCCACATTCCCAAGTTTTGATCAGGTTTTCCCTAATCTCCACCATAAAAATAGAACAGTCAAATAACCAAAATTTGGTAGTGTCCAGTGACAGATGGCTTGAAGAAAGATGCAAAAAGTCTTCATACAGATAATTAAGGAGAAACCTGCTCTTGGAAAGTGGGACTCTGCATGGAGGAAGAGTCTGCTTAAACCCTGTCTCTTGACTGGTTTCTGTATTCACTGAGGCAAGAAGGTTTATATCCCTTTTGCATTTTTTGTCACATCTAATATTGGTGTAGACTTCTTCGTTATCTGCAATTATCCTAATAGTAAATGTCTAATCTGCATTTAATCCTGCTAACCATTGGAGCTCTGTCATGTCTAGCCACCAAGAGCTTCATGTTTATTTTGTATCACATTTAAAATGCATTTTTTGTTTTTTAAGTAGTAGTAGTGCTTTCTAGTTTAGATATTCATTTCATCTGGCATTACCAGAAAGAATATGCAATCTATTTACTTTTTTTCATTTTCAGTGTTATATATTCTGCCAATATGTTCCCACTTCCTTATCTTCTTTCCAAGCTAAGCAGTCTTAGTCATTTCAGCCATAACTCAGATGGAAGCACCTTCTATTTTAACAACCACCTCTGCTACTGAGATGGCAGCTACTGCTTCACACTTCTTTTTTGAGACAAAGAAAGCAGAACTTAGACCAGAATTCTGGATGATGTCATATTTTATGATTTGCATCTTCTCATATTTTATGATTTTCATCTTCTCATATTTTATGATTTGCGTCTCCATGACATGTCAGGTATGACTGGGATGTGCTCCGTGTTCATCTCCATTCCGTGCACAGCCCACCTTTCAAACCTTTCACCTAAAGCTGCACATTGATCAGCCACTTCCACTGGCCATCCCAATTCTTTTCTTAGAATGAACTGAGATCCCAACAATATTTATGATTAATCTACTCCTTCCAATGAACTGTATTAATGGAATTATTTAAGCTCCCTTGTATTCACTATGAACAGAAGTCAGCACTTTCTACATCACAATCTATCAAGTAATTTATTTTCTTTTATAAGTTCTCTTTTCAAAACCTGATTGTCAACACCAGTTTTTGGCATAATCTCTCAGGTCATTGAAATTTTTCATACTGGTGGTATCCTTCACCCCTGTACTTCCTACCTGAGCTCCGTTCTAAGCTTGAGTTGACGTGTCCACCTTCCTTCATTATTTCTTCACATGAAATAGAGGAATAGATTTCTCTCCCTGCCTATCATGAAAATTTAAATCCAAACAAGAAAAGGTTTATACTTTTGTCAGTAACACATGATTGTGCCCACACTTCCTGGTACTTGGGCCTTGAGCTAGTTGTTTGATAAACACAAGATTCAAAAATACATTTTAAGTCTGGTTGCTTTTGCTTTAAGACTAGAGTAAAGTTACAAAGAACAAATGCTAACATTCCCACCAAAGGAGAAAGGGGGAGAGAGAGAGAGAGAAGCATGGCCTGCTTAAGTAGGACTAAATATGACAAATCCTCTGCAGGAGGTTGAAGAAATTTTCTTTCAAGTCATATAACCATAGACACCACAATCAATGCATTAAGTTATCCATAACGTCATGTCTTCAGCCTGGCCCTTCCAGAGTGTAAATTGTTTAGAAATACAGACAAACAAGAGAAAAATGTGCTATTATGCCTGTCCCTAAATTTCTTAACAATAAAATAGTATCACTGATCCATTTCCATGACAGAAAAACTGCTGCCTGGACCCTGTCAGAAGACAGGATATAACTATGTAATGAGGAAAGACCAAGATTTTGCAAAAGGGAATGAGACATGGAAACCTGTTACATGGCAAAAGGAGCCATCTGACCAAATTTTCAGGGCTGAAAAGATGGCAAAGCCTGACCTTGTTGATTTGTGCATTTTTAATTATGAACACGCAGAAAGAGAAGCCTGCAGAGGTGATGCATTGCCATCTGTTGTAGAAGTCTTCCTGAGGATGTTACAAGATGCTCTCTAGAGATACCTGTTCTGTACTTTGGACTCTGAATGGTGCCGCCATGATATCATTCCACTGTAGACATCCAAGAGCAGTAAGAGAACTTGATTTTATTTAAACAGCTAACTTTAGGGCAGCTGAATTAGTTTGGATGTATTTCACCCAGTCTTCCTTTTGTTTCATTCCATCTTCCTTTCCAGAAGAGAGAGAAGGCAAAGATTGAGACCCCAGTGCACAGTGACCGCAGGTGTTCGCTGTGCGATGGACCCCAGGAGATGCCGAGAACAGCAGCAGCTCACACTGCAGCAGCTTCTCCAGAGGTGAGTTTGGCCACCTGCCTTTTTAGCTGGGAAGACTCCAGCACACAGCTCTGTTTTCCACTGCAAAGCACAGGAAGACTCAGGCTAGCACCTCATGTACCTTCGTTCACTACAAAGAATCAAAATTGCTCACAGGCACCTGCAGAAGACAAAGCACAAAACTGCAAAATTTTCCCCAAGACCCCATTAAGCCCACAGTGAGGAAAAGAAGGGAAACATGAGCAGCCATGAGAGGCACACTTACATGACTAGGTGCAGACGGATGTAATCTCACTCCAGTATGGAAAACAGAGAGCTGCATTACTGCAAGGATGTGCATGAGCTAAAAACTCCCCCTCATGTCTCCTCAGACCTGAGTTTCATTGCAGGAAGGCAGGTGGGGTTGGTAGTTGTGAACACCTGCTTGACAGAAATGAGTGTGAAATGCAATACTGCTTGTTCAGCTCTTTGGCAAAGTTAAGTGCCTCTAAAACACTGCAAGTGCTACATATATTATTCAGCTTTTAAAGGTGTAACGGGAACTGGCAATCATTATTGGCCTGGCCATAGTCTGTGTCAGATTTGTTCTTGCTGGAATTAAAAAGCACGGCTATTAAAGTTTGAGTAAGAAAACTCAATCATTAGCTCATATAATTGCCTCATAATATATAAGGACTGGTTTATCCCTCTGTGATCAGACCAGGGAAATAAGCTCATAATTCTGACGGCCCGTGTCACCAGCTTTACTATTGGCCGTGCATGGGCTCAAGAGGCCAGCTCAAAATCTGCTCTGGTGGAAACTCTACACAGACTGAGCACAGGCAAAGCAGCTGAGAGCAATATGAGCTTTAGAGATAATGACAGAGGATGATAAAAAGCAGAAAACAAGATAAAGAAATAGACTCCTACCCTAAAGATACAGCAACACAACTCCACCTGTTTGTTGCCACTGAACTTCTCTTGCCATCAGACCTCATCAGACAGGCTAAGGTTGTACTCCAGTAGCTGCCTTCCCACACAGCATAATCTCGGCAATAGTCTATTCCATCAGCGCGTCCTGGAGCATCTCCTACACACTCTCCTGGCTCTGGTCTGGGCTCCCAGAAACTCAGCCAGCCCTGATAACTCCGTGGTTTAAGGAAGAGCTAATTGAATATATAAATATGCAGACTTCCTATAGAATCTAGTTCCCCTGCACAAGAAAAAATGAAGAAAAAGCATCACTGAATTCCGTTAGAGCAAAAATCAAGGCAAACAGGCTCATAAAGATCACAAAAACGTAAAGTGCTTTTAAACGACACTTAGTAAAGTCTTTGTCACAGACTTTCCTAGAATTTGCATGTATCACATGCCCATCTTCCTGGGGAGTGGGGAGGAAGGGTGTTGTTTGATAAGTATATTGTATTTGCTACAGGAGGGCTTTCTGTGAGAAGCTGCCAGAAGCTTCCCCGATGTCCACTGGAGCCAATGCCAGCCAGCTCCAAGACAGATTCTCTGCTGGGCACGGCTGAGCCCATCAGTGATGGCAATGGAGCCTCTGGAATGACAGATTTAAGCCAGGGTGGGCAGGAGGAGGGAGCAGTGCAGCGACAACTGCAGCTGGAGAAGAGGAGCAAGAACAGGTGAGAGAAACAGCTCTGCAGAGACCAAGGTCAATGAAGGAGGGCGAGGAGGTGCTCAAGGTGTTGAACAGAGATTCCCCTGCAGCCCCTGGTGCAGGCCATGGTGAGGCACCTGTGTCCCTGCAGCCCAGGGAGGTTCAGGGGGAGTGGAGCTCCACCTGCACCCATGGAGGATCCCCCATGCCAGAACAGGTGGATGCCCAAAGGAGACTGTGATCCTGTGGGAAGCCCACGCTGGAGCAGGCTCCCGGCAGGAGCTGTGAACCCATGGAGAGAGGAGCCCACACCGGAGCAGGTTTGCTGGCAGGACTTGTGACCCTGTGGGGGACCCACTGGAGCAGCCTGTTCCTGGAGGGCTGCACTCCATGGAAGGGACCCACACTGGAGCAGTTCATGAAGAACTGCAGACTTTGGGAAGCCCTCTCCTTGGAGAAGTCATGGAGGGCTGCATCCTGTGGGAGGGACTCCACACTGGAGCAGGGGAGTGTGAGGAGTGATCCTGCATGAGGAGGAAGGAGCAGCAGAGACAGCGTGGGATGAGCTGGCCACAGTCCCCACTCCCCATTCCCCTCTGCTTCTCAGACAGAGAATTCAGAAATAAAGTTGAACGCAGGGAGAAGGGAGGGGTGGGGAAGTGTTTTTAAGATTTAGGGTTGTTTCCTTGTCTCAAATCAATCTGATTGATGGACAATAAATTAAATTAATTTCCTCAAGTCGAGTCTGTTTTGCCTATGATGTTAAGTGCTCAGTGATCTCTTCGTGTCCTTCCCTCATCCCACAACACTTTTGTTCTGTTTTCTCTCTCCTGTCCAGCTGAGGAGGAGAGCAATAGGGCAGCTTTGGTGGGCATCTGGTGTCCAGCCAGAGCCAATCCACCACAATAAACAAGGAAAAAATACAAAGCTGAGGAAACATTTCAGGCTGGGCAATAGAAGCATGGATCTCACCAAGATTTGGTTCTTTTGAATGAAAATTAAGAGATGCAATAAAGAAGGCCAGGACTGACTACACAGTAAGAGATGAATCTTAAAGACCAGGATCAGATCTAGGGGATGAGGATGTTTTCCTATTTAGAATGAAAGTGAAAACTATGAAGGTGAGGGAAAAACAGGCAATGAGGATAGCTTTATATACCACATCTGAACAAATAGCCCAGAGGAACCTGAGACTATCCAAGTATTTAAATAAAAATTTAAGAGTCTCCCAGCACCAGAAATGAAGAACTTTGCCTAGGACTCTGACCTGTCTCCAGCAAACAGCACTGGTTAAGTACCAGGGAGCATAAACAAAAGTGTTTAAAAACAAGAAGGTTAAATGCAGAGCTCACTTGGAATGGGTTTGCTGGTGAATATCAAGTCAAGATAACAGAAAACCCTTTCACCTCTACTCTCTCTCTGCATCTTCCCCCTGCAAAGCTTATCATCAGGCTCTTGAGATGCATTTCTGGCTGTTCAAGAAGATGCAACAATCAGCAGGGCCTATTCCTGCACAAGGATAGTCCTCAGAACCCTCTTCAGATACAAAGAAGAGACTGCAAAGCAGGTCATAGCTTTCATTGCCCTGTAAGTTTGCTCCATTAAAATTGCACTTACAGAGAGTAATCAAGTTTGAGAACAAAAAATCTGTTGCAGGCCCACTGGAAATCACCTTCATGGAAGTTGAACCTGGACTGAGGTAGCAGGTAAAAATACTGAATAAATTTGGTCAAATGTACAAGAATTCCACTGGCATGCAGCAGAGATGGACTTGATCTACTGTTCTGACACTATAATTATCTGGTAGCTGATTTATCTTCTACCCTTTATAAGATATGACAGTGTTCACTGATCAAACACAGCCTTTTTCAGTTGGAAAATGTGGTCAAACCCTTTCGTTTTGTGAGCTCGTGCCTGGCTAACCACACCTCTTTGATTAGTATTCTGAGGGTGGCCCAGCAGCAGTGTAGCATGGAGGGGAGCAATTGTTTTGTTTTGAGCCCACTTTGTGGTTTTCAGCCCCAGGCATTGCCTCCAGCCACTTGCACTTCCTTAAGAGGATTATTTGCCAGTGATATTTTCTTGAAAAAGCATCAACACAATCTAATGCTGTTGCCTGTTCTTAGGAAAAAGAGAGAAGTTAATGACCAGGCATATGTCCATGAGTGATTACTGATATCATTAACATTTCTTGTTTATTTTTTGGCTTAAAAATAACAACAGCAACAAAAACAGACTTGTCTCAAAACTCTTAGTGAAGACTAGCTGATCTCAGTAACCTCATGTTCTTCTCTCTCCTTCCACCACCCACTTCACTGCATAGCCTGGGAGAAGCAGCATTTGGCTCTCAGCTCTACAGGGAACAGAAATAGCACTCAGAACCAAAATTTTCCTTTAGGTTGACTCAGATCAACATTTTTTCAGTATTTGCAGTGAATTTAGGCTGCATTTGGAGTCATTTTTGGAAAAGAATAAATCACTTGGGTGAAGTCACTGTCAAAAAATATCTCCTGTGAAGGGTCAGGTCATAATGGGGAGGACTTTGTGCTCTGGTGCTGAAGGCACAGGTGGAGATTGGGGCGCATTGGGGTGGGGATGGCTTTGGTTCTGGGAGAGCAGAGAGCCGAAATGAAATGCTCCACTGTTCTGAGCAGTGCCTAAATCCTCAGTAATCGCTGTAGGCCATCCCTGAGTCGCAGAGAATGACAGTGGGAGATGCTGCTTTGGGAGGACAGGCAGGGCTGAACATGAACCTGCAACCGATTTTCTTTGTCTTCCACCTGAACCTACAGCTGCCATGCCCATTCCTGCCTCCAACACGTTGGTGGGCCTACTTAGGCAAAACTGAGCAGCTTCAACAGGAGGAACCGGCAGCACATCACTGTTGATCACAGGGCAAGGCAGTGGAAAACACTGGAGTCTGCATCATGTTTCAGTTAGAGGAGAAATTTGAAGTATCATCTCCTGCAACCCAGATGATTGTCCTCACTCAGCTGAAAAACTTCAATACGTAATTTAATGATTTACAGCTAATGCCCACACAGAAAAAGGTTAAAAGTCATTATGGATGAGGACTGCAAGTCAAAATTCCTGCTCCAGAAAAACTTGTCAGTTCTGTGGATCACTTGCCTCCACCTTCACTTGACCCAGGCCTACCAGCCATAAGCAATGATTCCCTTTCCACCCAGAAAAAAAATATTTATTACAGTAGAAACATCAGTACTCCTTCAATGGGAAGTTTGTAGTTATGCTCCTTATGGGATCTATATGCACCAAGTCACGTTTCTGGCCTTCTACACAGCTTCATTTGTCCATGCCCTTACACATTGCTCCCTAGGTAACAACAGTCAATAAAAAAAGTAAAAAATATCTACTCTTAGTGTTTGTATGTGTCTCTTTATCTCAAGACATGGGAAACTCCATTTCCAGTATTTTTCTTCAGAAGAGGAAAAAATGAGAGAGTATTTTTTCCTACTTTATAAAAAGAGAACTTGGAGGCCAGGTGGGCTGCCAAGACCCCACAGCAAGGAGATGAGTTTTTAGTACTGGTTGTTGAGATGCTGGGAGAAGCTTCAGATACCAAAACTATAAAAAGAAATAATACTTTCTTAAAAAAAAAAAAAAAATTAAAAAAGACTGTCTGCTTGTTGGTAGGTAGCTCATGAGGAACCAGCTGACAGTATGCAATGTTCAGTATTTGAATCACTTGGAGTGGTCACAGCCCCCCATGCTGCATTTGCTGCTGAGAGGAGGTAACACAAATGTCTCTGAAGATATGGATTCTGTATTATTTCCTGTTTGTTAGAAAAGTCATTTACAATCTGTTTTATTAGAAGATGTTTCTGTCAACAAACTTACTCCCCTGACTATTGTGGTAACCAATTAGAAACGGGAACAAGGATCTAGTGGCAGAAATGCTCTCCCTCTTTCCTCCAAAAATCAGTTACTGGTGGGCTGCGTAGAGATTTGTGCTCATGCACCACTGCTGGGTGTGAGCCTGAAGGCTCAGTTTGATATCAGTGAATAGTGAAAGCAATGCAAGTACAGAGAAATCCTGCTTCTTGAAGTTTACATGCAATTTTGGATGTATAGTCCAAATGGATTGGATTTTGGATCCAAACCTTAATTTGAAAGAAATATGTTGCAACCCAAAGCAGATCTAGAAGGCCGCAATTCCATGCAAAATAAGCCAGATTTGTAAATCTGTGTAAAACCACTGAAAGATAAATCACACATGTACCTACACAGCGAGTCCAATCCATTCACAGTGGGCATGTGGAGCCTGACCCAGCAAGCATCAGGCTGGCCAAATCGAGATTTCCATCAGTCACCCCATGGTCTCTCATCTGCCCTTCACGGTTAAGGGTCAGGCTCCTTTTGATTTTCCAGTGCCACCGGAACATCCCCTCCTGTCAGCGTGGGCATGCTGAACCTTGCACCGGGAACTGGTGGCCAGCCAAGCTGGCAGATGAAATGATGGGTCAATAACCTACTGTTGTGCATCTGGCCAGCGTATCCACACACTGCCTGCTGCATGGGGGCAAAACTGCCTCGGCAGCCGGCACAGAGCTCCCACCTTATCAGCTGTGGTTCTGCCACCAGAAGCTGGCGGAGCTTGTGCTTGGGGAAATGTGAGTTTTGCCTCTGCTGTGACCTTCTTTTTCTGTGATGCCTCAACACAAAGACTGGCTACTCTATTGTAAATGTCAAAAAGCTCCAAAATGCTGGAGGGCTGATACTACTCAAAAGACACCCTCTCCCTACAATCCTAAAGTTACAAAATCAGCTCCTTGACAGGCGCTTCAGAGGTACCCTTGTCCCTGGTTTGCAATAGGGAAACTGAGGCATGGTGAGCGTGGGTGACTAGCACAAGGTCATACATGCCAGTGGGAGTTCTGGGAATAAAGCCCAGAAGCTTCTGGCATATTGAGACACAGGCATATATTTCATACCGCCTTGGCAGGCTGCGGATGCTCTCCTCTCCTCCCTGCACTGTGTGTGCCACAGAAACAGCCTTTGTTCTCCCAAACTTGCTTCCAAATGTTTCCAACATCACTTCTGCTGTGAGCTGTAAAACTCATGCTCGGTCTCTATGGAGCACTTGTCCCGGCAGTATGTGGCTGTTTCTGCTTGCTGCTGGGCTGGACTTCCTCTGATCCTGACTGTTTGCCAACTTCTATACCTTTGATCAGCATACAAGGTCAGTCTGGAGAGCTTGTCCTGACATTTCTTGTTGTTAGAGACCTTCTGGTCACTAACACTGACCATAAGGAGATTTGTTTTCACTTGGTTTTACCAAAAATTTCTAATTCTGATTATAACTGCAACTTTTGCCCTTTGCTAACTTAGCAAAAAGCTAAGGCAAAAAGAGACACCAGCCTATTAGCAACCCATAGGAGGGTCTAGAGCTATGATTTTATTAAACTGTTTGTTGGCTGAAACCTGTGTGGAATGTGGGTCAGGTCTTTCAATGAAGAAGGAATATTTCGGAGCGTATCTAGGACAACTTGTGAGCACCACAGATAACCATTGAACTGTTTGTGGGCTCTCTGTTATTTTTTTTCTTGGAAGGAAGTCCTGACCTTGAAAGTTGTGCAAACACAGGAGTTGTACAAACACATTTCCCCCACTCCCTTCTTGCCCTGCATGCAGCACCAGGGATGGTATCACACACTCTCCACACACTGATGATAAGCTGAACTAACAAGAATATGAAGAAAATGTGCCAAACCCACAGAGGGAAATGAAAATCAAATCCCCTTTCTCGCATCAGCGTCAAATTTTTATTTCTTGACAAGATAGGAGCTCAGTGGAAGGGAAACGAAACGATTAAAAAACAGATAAAAACTAGAAAGAAGCTGCATATCCAAGTCATCCACTGCCCTCCCGTGGCTGTGTGTAAAGCACATCCAAAGCACTTGGCAGCAAAGGAAGCCCTCATCTTCAAGTCCGTGCAAATATATTTGCCAAATTAGTAGATTTTTTTTATGTTGTCTTTCCCCATCACTTAATGTTTGGATGTTGGCTGAAAAATAGTTTATAACTTAAACAGTGGTAGAACACTACTGAAAAATAACAGAGGGTATGTTACATAAACAACCAAATTGAAAAGCCGTGAGAAGGCACAATGTATTAATAGTTCTTTACAATTTTTAGAAAATTATGATAGTGCATCCTTGTGATGAATTGAATTAAAAAACTTGCTATAAAAATATTATTCTCTGAAATTAACTCTGTAATTTTCCTTAATACAACACAAGAGTCCCTGAAAACTTCCTGGATCAGGTGCAGGCAGGGTTACAAAGTCTTACTGATTTTCCTGTGCCGTTGCCAAAGGGGAAGGATTGGGATTATCAAGTGTGTTAGAATCATTACTTTGCAGTTTTTAATGCAACTACATTTTTGGCGTGTGCCGTATTTGTTGTCAACAGACATACAGCTGAGGTTTAAGAGATGTCCAACAATCCTAAATCAAAAATTTGAGTACATTTTTCAGAGTTTCTGCTATTTGCCTAAGCTGTTTCCCACTTTCACTCATCAGTAATCTACAAATTGCTAAATTACTGCCGCACTGCCAACACCATACAGGTGTGTCACATTTCTATGAAAATAATGGGAAGATGTGCTGTCATGACAGAGGCAGAAGCTAAAGGTCAGGTGAAGGGCAGGTGTCACTGCAGGTGTGATAATTAAGGACCAGCAGCTCTTCTGTGGATGTCCCCACACCACGCAGGGGCAGAGGAATCCAGTGGAGCGATGTCCCTTGTGGCCCAAATCCACTGCAGCCACCCTGTGAGCTGTTATTAGGAAACTCCTAAGCGAGCGGATGGAGAGGGAATTTTCAAGGATATCCAAGTCTTTCTATTTAAATACAGCTCCACAGTAAGTAGCCAGCACAGAGGGCGAAGGTTGGGCCCTCATTTCCTCTCCACAAGAACCCAGAAGAGATGACTGAGTTGGTGAGATGCAGCAAAGCCTGGAGGCATTTGTTTCAGCGCAACAGAGAGCAAGTGCGCTCGGACAGCTACGCCCAGACTACACAAAAGGAAGAGTAGGTGGTCAGGAACTGGAACAAGAGAAATTAAGGAGGCAGATTTGTCAGCACAGGGGGATCCAGGAGTCAGCCAAGCGTGCTGGCGATGCTGTGCTACCCACCACCTGTGTATCCATCAAGGCAAGCACACAAGAGGTGTTTGCAAAGGAATGATTCAGGACAGAACCGGGAACTTCCCTGAAGCTGACAGCAATTGATCAGCAACAAGGATTCTGCAACAGAAGAAAGGGGCACAAACAACAGAATTATGTACGCTTCCCTGATGTATAAACACGGCAAGATTGGATGGGACATCTCACATCTGTCTTCTAGGAATAATACATAACTACAATCAACCACAGTGTCATATGGGCAACCGCTTGAAGAAAGACGTCAGGGTCTTTTTTGCAGCTTCTTCCAGCAGATCTCTTCAGGGCCTCTTTCAGTTTTCCCCAGGAAAGAAAATAGGAATATTTATGATCAAAAGTTTCACTACTCGATCCTCTCCTAGGGAGATGGCAGACTGCACGAACAGGAGGATGCACATCATCGTGTGCAGGAGCAGCCAGCTCTGCTGGAGACTTGTCAGAACAACCAGGAGGAGGCTGAACAGCAGAAGCAAACTGCAGGCAAATAAGGTAGAAGCCCTTCAGTCATCCACAATGATGTTTTGCTGAATGCAAAGTGGATGATTTATTTCTGCTTCCTCATATATGGCTGCTAAGAGATGAAGCACCAAGTAGGGAGCACAACACATTTCTGAAGCATGGTATGTGTGCATCAGATGATGTAATTTTGTTGCTGAAAGCTTGTGGCCTGCTTCACTTGGCTTGAATGCTAAACTGGCTGACTGTACCCTGCTTAGGATGGGGAGGTTACAGGAGGGAAAGATCAGCACTTTAAATTGCAAACATCATTCAGTCATTTAGAGTTCTGGATAAACAAAAACTAATTACATTTTTGAACACATATGGAACAAAATGCTGACTAAACTAGGCCATAAGGGGGGCATCCAAGGGGCCTGACACCTCCGGTGTCAGTCAATCACTCATATCTATTTCATTTCATTCACATGTCAAAGAGAAAAAATATTTACTTGCCTAACAAAGCTTCGTGTGCTTATGTTAGCAGTGGTCTGATGACATGAGCTACCCTCAGCTCTGGTACAGGGGCAAACAGGCTTAGATTACAGTTAAAAACAGCACTTCTGTTTGAGGGAGATTACACACAGAGCGAGAATGAAAAACCAGCTAAACAGGGACTTTGTTGGGCCTTTCCTTATTCGGGGCATTGTTATACCAGATCAAAATCAGGGTGATTGACACCTAAGTTGTCATTTTAACCCCAGCAAGGAAGTTTGGGGATGTGCAATTAATAACTGGCCCTGGTGCCTCGCAGCAGAATGGAATCAGATAAGGGGCATGGTGTGAGCTGCTGCTTGGGCCAGGGCTGCCTCAAACTCATTTCTTTAAATTTACTTCTTTTTTTTTTTACTTTGAAGCGTCATTCGGTCTTGAATCTGAATGGAAACAGGAAAGTTTTGTAAGATTTGCAAGCTGAAATGCTTCTGGATGACTCGTTCTGCTTCAACATTTTTTGCCTCATTGAGTGGCACAGAGTGTTTGGAGAGGCTACCAGGGGGCTGCACCATCCCAGGCTGCAGGGAAGTATTCACCCCAAAATAAATGACTTGGGTCTCCTTCGAGTAATTTCTGCCATGTTTCAGTATCTGTGAAATTTAATCATCAATATTTGTAATAAAGGCTGTACGAATTATGATTTTATAAACATGTTTACCTGAATATTAAGTATTGCATTTATCATTTCCTACCTCACACCAGTTTCTTTTCCCTCTTCCCATCTCCTCAGCTATCAAAAGCTAGTAGAATACAAGATTGTCTGTAGAGCTGAGAGACTGTTTAATTTAGATGATGAATGAACCTCTTCCTGACTTAAAATTCAATGAGAGGAGTATGCACTTAGATTTGTGCAAGTAAAAAATGTCTTTTACACAGCCCACGCTGAAAACAAACCTCAAACATCAGCAGCAAATCCAGAAGTTTCTCACCTTATTAGCATGGGAAATGCTCAATTTCAAAGTAATCTGATAGAAGTCATTCTGGAACCTTCAAGATGCCACCAAGCTTCAGAGCCTGGTTCTAGACTCGTAAAAGTTTATCACAAAATCTACCTGGCCTCTCAGCCAGCAGCAGCTCCTTCAAGACAGCCTGAGCCATCATAGCAATGAAGCAAGCTTTGTGAACAGGAACTTACGTGCTGCAGCCACTTGATCTCTATTGTCAGGTATCACAGCATCAAATAAGATGGAGCGAGACACCCTCCTGTGGATCTCATCCCCTTCCATCCCCATGAAGCTTTACAATCATACTAGGTAGAATTTTTAAAGCTTCACGTCATAACCGCAGGTTTGCATGTGTAAAATGATTGCCTGTCTTCTGTTATCCTCCTCCTATTCAAAGCTTCTGGTTTACTCCATTTGTTTAAACACTTGCTCTTCCTCCCTCACCAGTCATGGCTCTTCGCCAGAGTATATCACAGTGCATGGTCCTTTCTGATGCTACCAGGTTCAGGTGATGCATGTTTCCAAAGCTCTCCAAAATCTATGCAAAGATTGGAAAATATAAATAATAATAGGCAAGGCAAATCATTATGAAGCACTTGCTATTTATGCATCTTGTTAGCCAGCTCCAAAACCACACAGAGATTAATTTTGCAATCATACCATTCATTCTTGTTTGTCATATTTTTTGGCTTGTTGTAAAAGTACTAATATTTTCATGTCTTTCAATTAAAAAAATTGAAGGTTTCTTTAACAACTTTTCTGAGGGATTTGATTTAGTGAACCACTTCAGAAAGCAGGCTTTAAAAAGGCTGCTATTCACTCTGAAGCTCCAAGTGGGTTCCAAATGTATCCACAGCTATATGAATGGTGTATCAGATGGAGCTGCTTTTTTCTCCTCTTCGGCTCTCCTCTTTTGGCCTCAGCAGAAATCGAATAACTAACAGGAGTTACAGCAGCTAGAAATTCTTCATATCATCCTCACACTTTTACAATTCTTTGTTATCCTGTAGGATTTTGGTAGCTGGTTATGAGCTATAATGAAATCCCAACTCATGTTTGTTAAGACATGTAGAAAAAAGTGAGTGTAATATTTGAAGTATTTTATCGGAATAGCAGGGCTGACATTAGCTTTCAAAAAATAGCTGGGAGAATATTTACTATTCAGATTGCACTAAGCCGGGCAGGCAGAGTAGCTACAGTCCCACCTTTAAAATGTGTAACAGTACTTTACAGTTGAAATATTACAAGAAAATTCTCTGGAGCTGCAAAAAGCACGGGCTGTTCACAACTTGCTCCACGACTCAGGAGAGAGCAGGCACAAACCTCACCCCCCGCTTTATCAAAACATGCACACATTTGGGAGCCACCTGCTTTCACAGTGATGCTTTCTTCACCAGCAAACCTTCGCATTTTCCCCTTCTGAATCATTGTGTGACAGTGAATCACTGATGATCTTCAGCAGTGGGACCAAAAATAGGGCTGGGCGCAGAGGAAGGCTGGGGTAGGGGCAACCTTTCCTATGCTCAGCTCTGGGTCTCCCAAGCAACAGTGAGCAGGCTGTCCTACCTCCAAATCCTTGAGATCCTCCTGTGAGCAATCACCTTTCCCTGCTCCACGGGCTATTTCTGCAACGCTGCGCTCACAGTGCCGAGAAGCCGCAGCAACAAGAGCCGCATTAGCATGCAGTGAAGTTTGCACCCCGGGTAATTATGGTTTTCTTTGTCACAGTGAATCACTGCATGTGAAATTACGGCAATTTCTCTGTGCGTAGATGTAGTTGATAAATCAGAGCTGCTTACTAGATAATAATCGTGCTTCCCAAAGAAATGCTGCCTTTGAAACG
Source organism: Origma solitaria (assembly GCA_013397895.1). Classification (NCBI taxonomy): domain Eukaryota; kingdom Metazoa; phylum Chordata; class Aves; order Passeriformes; family Acanthizidae; genus Origma; species Origma solitaria. The sequence continues at coordinate 160,017 of VZRL01003134.1, read as the reverse complement.
ATGGCGAAGCATGGCCTAAACTCAAAGCCTTCACGCCTGGGCAGAGAAAACACAGCTCCTTTCACTGCTGTCTGTAAGTCAGCACACCCTCAGCCACTGCAGATTCTACTGGGAAGGACAGAAAAAATGCTTCTGCCTCGTGACAGCCCATGCTTCTTCTCTCCAAATTTTATTATTGCTGTATCACATTTCTCCTTTAAATAATTTCCTCTCTGTTTTGATAAACAAGGCATTATTTTAGACCCTCAGTTTCCATCCTAATCAGCACTTCTCTAAGACCCTCTAACCCACATTAACTGCATCTGCTAAGAAACTCTTTGATGCCTATTACTTCTTTATGTCTTTCCTTCTTTCTTTGAGTCCACTCACTGGCTGTTCCTATATCAATTTCCAATTTCTTGCACTTAGTTTCAAGGCTCTTGACAACTTTATCTATCTAGTCTTGTCTATTACTGCATTTATCAACTTGTATTTTTGAAGCACCCAGAAACCATGGTAATGACTGCCACAGAGAAGCTCATGAGGAAATTAATCATTCTGCTTCATTGTAGGACTTGAATCCTGTGCAGTAAGGCGTGGGGTTCACACTTCAAAAGAAATCCCCACCAGCTCATCATTAATTCATCAGTCTCTACCCCCTGCACCAGATGAGGCAGAGGTCTTAAGGAAAAAAATAGTAAGAGAAAGAAAGAACTGAAATCTGCTCTCCATACTCATGCAAAAAGTAGTGCATTAAAACTACATGTGTAATGGAACTCTGGCATTTCCTAATCATGGAGTGCTCAGTGTTGGAGTCTGAAGTTCCTTTGAAAAACTTCCCCTGTCTGAAATGGTACATCATTTCCCAGAAAAAGGATCAAAGTAGAGGTGGGGACTGGGCTTTCAGGTAAAAAATCAGTCAGTTTTGGGTGGGATTCAGCCTGGGATTATGAGGTGTTAAATTTGATGTCTGACCATAGGGTACACTCCTGAGCCACGTTCATCTTCCACTGTCCCCTGCGGAGATCTGGGCCATGCAGTCAGTGCAGTGGGAGACATTCAGCTCACCTGATCACAGACACTTCTGTTCTGCTGAGGATCCTGAGGTTGCATGGACCATTCATAGCAGATCTTCAGGGATTACAACAATTCAGGCACCGAGAGAAGCCTAGGAAAGCCTTCATATAAAATCAAATGTACATGCTTAAATGCACAGCCAACAATGAAACAAGACTAACTTTCTCTTCTCTCTCTTGCTGCACTTTTTTTGTTCAGACTGCAAACTTCACAGGAGGTAGTCTGAGCCATTGAAGAACATTGCATGCAAGGACTCGTGCTGGCCAGATTATTTGGGCCCTACCATAATAAAAACATTGAATAATACTAGTTGCATCACCACCATCACTTTCTTTCATTTTCCCTTTAGTCACTCCCTTTAGGTAGGATTCATTTGCAGCTGTTTAGCCGTCATTCCAGATCCTGTAGAATAGCCTGTCTGGCCTCTAGCTGCTGCTCCTGGTCTCAGGTCTCACCTGGATCCTGCCAGCCAACTCTACACAGATGCCCCACAGGGTCTCCCAGGACACGCTGAGCACCCACCTTGCACCCTCGAGCCCATCTCACAACAGACATCAGCATGAGGGAAAAGCTGGCAGAGACTTCCGACCAGCTGCTATGAACAATTAACTGGAGAGTGAGCAATATCAGAATGTTTTGGGTTTGAATGGACCTTTACAGGTCATCAAGTCCAAACTCACTGCAACAAGCAGGGACATTGCCACACAGGATCTGGCCAAGAGATAAATGGCTTTTCAGGGAACTTACTTGAGCAGTTCCCCAAGGAGTGCTGTCCTGGGGCACCCTTGGACCATATGCCTACCTCCATCTCCTCACACAGAAAACACAGGCACCCACCCCCACCTTTCTGGCAGCACTCTCTGAAGTAAGGATCAGGCTTACCACCAGTTACTATGATTGATCAAACTCCCACTAGCAAAGCTGCAGTAAGCAGCTGTGAGTGCCCATATGGCCCAGAACTACTGTGTGGCATCCACAATACTTCTCACATGCCCCAATTTAAAGTTTTTGGGAGTAGGGGATAAACAGTTTGCGAGTATTTCACCAAGATAGATGTCCACTGTAACAGAGAGAGACCTGACCTTAATAGGACTATGCTTTGGCTGCCAGTTCTTCCAGGCCTGCAATATTCAATATGTCAAGTCCTGTAATTTAAACCCAGGTGCATGTTTCTGACCTCTGTGTTTACTAAATGCGTTGAAATTTCTAGCCTTCATGGAGAGAAAAAGTTTATAAACAACCTCATGCAGCCACAAAAGTGTTAAGGCAGTGAAAGGAGCTAAAAATCTACTCAGAATAGTACTACAGGCTTGATTTGTCTTTGTTTTTTGGGGGTTTTGTGTTGTTTTTGGTCGGTTGTGTTGGGTTTTGGGGGTTTTTTGGGTTTTTTTTTATGCAACACTGGCACCATCACTTAGTAAGTTGGATTTGATATCAAGGCCCTGTGAGATCTGAGTGCACCTGCGTATAGTCTTGCATCTTTACTATCTGCCTGCTGTGGCCCTGTAGTTGTTCTAGCCAGGTCACATCTCCTGTCATGCAGCCCCTCTGCTGTGTTCGGGGCAGCATGCTAAGCCTGGCTAAGGACCTGCACTAGCTGAAAATTTTCAAAAATACAGTGAAACTAGCCACCACAGCACCCTGAGCAAAGACATTAAGGCTTCTGCACTCCTGACAGAGTTGCCTTCTCAGAATTACTTATTTTCACATGGTAGCAGTAGCCACGAAACAGAGGGAGGAGAGCAGGGACCGCTCTTCACGTCCAAGTTTATGTCAGTCCTTCCTCTTGTGCTACACCCTGAAATCCTTCCTGAGCATCAAGGGGAGGGGGGAGCAGTGACAGAATGGCTCCATTCAAACAATGCTGGCGGCTAAAGCATTTGCCTGGGGAGATGAGGGCTTAACTGACTGGCCATTAAAGTTTCATGCAATTCCCACTCTCAAGAGAGCAACTCTCAGCTGTTCACAGCTCTACAGAAAGCACAGACACAGAATAAGGACATGAACCAGAAAGGTATTTTAGATCCATTAGTTATAATTTACACACCAATGACATACAGCATAAAGACAAAATATACAGATTTTCATATATATGTACATGGATCAACACAGTGCACAATTTAAAGTTATGTTACAATTAAGTGTACAATTTTAAATATGGCTTTATAAACTAGTAATAATAACAGTGCTAAAATAATGTATGTCTTGTGTAGTTCATAGACAAACAACACAATGCAGCTACAGCATCAGAGTCCCCACTTAGAAATGTGTTGCTTCATTTTGTTAGTTAAACCTTGTATACTGCAGCTAGCTGGATATATCCCTCACCCATACACATCTACATATACTTTATTCTTGCTGGATTGCACACCCCTGTCTTTGGGACTTGCATTCTTCAAGTATCCTGAAAAATAAAAACCTTTACATTTGAGGAAAGATAAGTCAGGAAAACAAATTAAGAAGCGAGGGAACACATACAATCATAGTGCCCAGTGAAAATACCAATATGATCAGTGCAGCTTAAAAAAGCACGTTTTGTTTAGGGAGCTTAAAAAAGAACAACAGTCACATCTTGTTTGCCTTCCTGTCCCCAACAAAGAAAATTTTTGCTTAAGTATAATTAGACAGAAATGAAAAAAGTGGTAAATTCAGGGTCACTTGGAAACTCAGCTGGAAACTCCAGCACTGCTGAAGCAAATGGCACTTTTGTCAACGACTTCAGAGTGGGGCAGGATTTTATTTATTCTGCAAAAGTTGAATGCCTTTTGGAAGCATATGTTTCAGCTTTAGCTTGTTGAGCTGAATGTGTAAATCGCAACATGAAATCCCACAATATTTTTCATGCTGCAGTCTGACCAAAAGCCCATAACCATCTCCTTGGCCTTGAAAAACCTGGGAGTGGCGCAACCAGGACATAGTACTAAGAGTTTAGCACTGTAGTGACACACAACATTTTCAGTGATGGGCATTCCTGTGCTGTACACAGACTAACACCATTTAATTTTCCAAATTGCTCAGAGAGCTGCAGAAACCTCTGCTGAGAAGCATTTCACACTGGGGTACCTCCACAGGAAATAAGCACAGAAGCAGCCCTCCTTGATGATCATCAAAGAGAGGATTGTCCCAAACCACTGAGACAGCTGATTCATGTTGCAACCCTTCTCTCCACCAAGGCAAAGCTTTAAAGACGGGGTCACTGGCCTGAAAATTAAATCCACACACACAGTGCAGGGGAACACCTTCCCTCCACAGGACATCAGCTCAGTATGACAGCCCATGCTCACCAGTAGGCTCAAAGTTGCGCTCACTGCCAATGCTCACTCCCAGACAGACCCTTGTCTCTGCAGCACGGGCACAGCATGACAGAAGGCTGATGCCTCATCAGAGCCACAGCTACTGAAATGAGCCCCTGCACTGTCTACCCAACACTAAGGAATACCCAAGGCACAGCATACATGGATACCCAACCGCACTGATCAACTGCTGAAAGCCACTGCAGACATTCAGAGTCACCTGTGGTTCCATGGGATTAAATAGTAGGACCTGTGTGCTCCTCCAGATCACAGCTGCTGACATGTATGGGCACGGCTCATACCTATGGGTACCCATTCCCATATCCCAGCTACTGGACCATCCAACTTAATTCTGCATTTAGAGAGCGTAAGTTGCTTTATTAGTATCACATGCCTAAATCATAATTTTGCGGTATTTGGGGAGGCAAGGGGGTTTAGGCCAAACAGCTACTTGTCAGAAAACAGATTCAAATTCTTATTCAAACATCTAAGGACAAGACGCACTTGAATTCATCCCCTGCCACAGAAATTTCACTTGGTGAGCTGCCCTGCATAAATCTACACATAACACGCTTTTCCAGCAGGCAATATTTTGTAAGGCTTAGCATCTGACAGATACAGCCCTTTCAATGAAAACAGTATGAAACTGTCATGATTACTTGAGCAGACATCACTGACAAAAGCAAATTTGTGTCTGAACTGTTGCTGCAGAAATATTTCAGGCAGTATTTTTTCAAAGAGAATATAGATCTGGAGGGACATTGCCAAGGTTTTAAAGATCAAAATGTGTTACTTGCAGTGCTATAATTGGATGGAAACAGTCCTCCAGATCTGAAACATCAGGTTCAGTTTGGTTTTTAAATCAAACACCACATTTGCAGGATTTCTGTAGGACCTATACATCCCAGTGCCTGTTTACCCCACTCGGTAACAGTGAGCTCGGCTGTCAGAGCCAATGAGACCGACAGGGGTAAACAAATCCCTTCTGACATGACAGAGTGTCACACAGTCAAACACTGCAATTCACATGAAAAAACCCAACAGACTGCTTCAAATCTAACTCCACTGGAAATGCAAGGCTTGCTTTAAACTCCCATTTGCCAAATGAGGGGCACACCAATTATTCATTCTCTTAAGGCAGCACTATCGGAGCACAAAGGCAGTACTCAGCCTTTGGCACTATTTAAGGTAAAGTAACCAGGAGGAACAGTGCTCTTTCCTCACCAGGATATGGGTTCATGCTCCAGCTCATGAGCAGAGCAGGGGTCCCATCCATCCACTGGAACAGTGGCAAGAGCCAGGCCACAGGTGCAGCCCAAGCCCTCCTGCACAGACCCTCCACTTGGCAACTCCCTGTATCCCACCTCCCCTTCTCCACTGCCTCCTCCAACAACCATCCAAGGGCTCCCCTGCCCTATTTAGAGAGGGGCTGGACAGAAGTGCAGAGGAGCCCCAAGACAGCTTTCCTCCTTGCAGTACCTTGCACTGCCATCTACTCCAAACCTGGCCGGGGCTGTGGCTGGGACCAGGTTTGGTGCTGGTACCTGTGATGCTCTCAGAGACCTCACTGACATCTGACTCTTGTGTCAACAGCCCCTGAACCCTTCCTAACATCACCCCACTGTCAGTTTCTGGCTGTGGCAGAGGGACTTCCACCCAGGGAAAAGCCTTATGTGGTCCGTGTCACCTCAGACATGACATCATGGCATCCATCACCCTCCAGCTCCGGACAGAAGCTGCTACCCCAGCTCACATGCCAGGCAGCTGGCAATCCACAGCTGTCCCAGGTTTCATGGCTGCAGAGACACCTGCTGACCCTCAACCCCACCAGCAGCACAGTCAGGACCTTCAGCATCCCTACAATGGATTCGCTTGCAATTCTGATCAGCGAAGAAGGAAAAGAAGAAAAGAAAAAAGCAAAAGGAAATAAAGATGCTCTCCAACTATTTTTAGTTCCGTACAGCCCCTCAGCACTAACATTAAAAATAGATATGATGGAATGGGGAAAAAAAACCCCAAACACTGCAGGACTAAGAAAATGTTGCTCTTTTAGCAAAATTTTGGAAAGTCAGAAATAATTGTTCCCTTTTTAAGAACCCACATCTTTTTTTTTCCCATGCAAACCAAAATGAATGAACACTTTTTCATTTTCTTTTTAACTTTTTTTTTTTGTTTCCCCACAACACTTTACCAAGACAGCTTTCAGAAGAAAAAGCATGAATTAAATCCTTTTAAAGAGGTCTAAAAGTCAGTATTTCTCTCTGGAAAGGACAAATAAATGCAAGGATTTCCTACCCAGCCTGGGCAAAATACTACACCTATAAATTCTTAAAGAGATGTAATTTCCTAATTTCACCTCTAATTTGAAACATGGCCAAAATCAAAACCACAAACTTTACTGAGAGTAGCTGTCATGAGAACAAAACCAGCTAACTTCTCCCAACTAATGTCTCCTCTGAAGTAAGCTGAGTAGCCCCTCAGAAAAGGAAAGGCATGTGATAAACTGCAAAATACATTCACGTCACTGATAAACCCTGAAAAACTCAGCTGACAGCAAAAAGCTGCTTACCCTTCTGGAACCCTCCCAATTCTCTCTTCTTCACCCCCTCCAAGGCACGTCCATCACCTGGCTGGTCACGATGAGCTTCAGCCTCTGCTGAGGCACATCAGTTATTTGAAACAAAAGCCCAGAACACCAGGTGCAAACACAATCACAGTTCTGCAAAGCACCTCCATCCTTGGCACAGGTCCCCATGCCATGGCATGAGCTCCACTGGCCATGCCAGCAGCTCTGAGTGCTGCCACACAGCGATGCTGTGGTGACACCAGCTGTGCACCACGCTGGCATCTCCTGGCTCTGCACCCCCACTGCCTGCGGCCACACAAAATCCTGATGGGCCACGTGCACATGGCAGGGCACAGTGACCTTGCTGCCTTCTGGTTAACCCACGTTCCAAGGGCCATTGCCACAGACAAATCTGTCAGCCCACCCAAGTTACAAAGGTGATACTGTCTGCTGAACTCTGGCTGGTCTTTTAATGACTGGGACTCATCTGCTGCAAGCACACCTTGCAATGCTGAGCAAATGGAGAAAGCACAGCCTTCAAACATGCACCAGTAAATGAGAACATCTTCATCAGAATTTCCAACACACTAATGCTTTTAAACAGGAGTTTTTGATGCAGATTCCTTTTATTCAGAGTATCAATACCTACATTTTTGCAGATAACATCTCTCCTGACCTGGTCATGGAGTTACACAGGCATTTCAGGCCATCACCTCTGCACTTTCAAGCCCAAGACTTATGTTCTTGTGCCCTATTCTTGTGCTTAGTTTCCTGAGAAGGATCCTAAGTAAGTGGATGATATCTTCCTCCTTCTAGGTTTTGGTTCGCTTTGCAAATACTTGCCTACAATATTGACCAGAACATGGCCCCAAGGACATGCCTAGGGAATTGGAGAAACAGGTGTAAATTCACACCAAACCTGTCAGCTCTCACTGCAGTGGCCTCCATGCATGAACAGCCCTGGGGGCTCACTGCAGACAAAGATGTCCCTGCTTTCAAAGCCATGGCTAACTCCGTGTTTCCCCAGAGCAAGCACTTTCCTCTGCAGGATGCACTCCAGGATCCAAGAGAGAGAGCTATTCCTTGAGTGCTGGAGTTATTTCAAGCTCCAGACTTACTACAACTACCAACAATTAACATCCTAAAGCAGTTGTCTGCCCTGTCTGCTCCGAGAACTTATGGCACAACCAACACATTATAAAAATTTTGCCGAGAGATCGTGATTCATCTAACTGTAAATCACTGAGAAAGCCAGAATTAAAATATTTTTAAATGGGCCACCACAAAGTCCCCAAGTCAAATACCCAATTTTATATGCATGTTTAAAAATACAACAGCTCAGTATGTTCGATGCACTCTCTCTCTACTAAAATCAACTAATCATGGCTAAGCAACACCAAACCATGTCCCCAAAGTGCCACATCTGTGTGGCTTTTAAATACCTCCAGGTATGGTGACTGAGCAGCCTGTTCCAATGCTTGACAACCCTTTGTCTGAGACTGAAATAGTTCATGCTTCAAACATTGATAAAAAGTTTTGCTCCTTATAATGAAAACTGTATAAAGAAACTACAAGCAAAGAAGCCTCAGTGAAGATACCTGACTGGAACTTTGGACTGAAGGTCAAACTGCTGAGATTAGATAAAGGGAAACCTAATGTTCAATCATCTCAGGCTGAAGGAAAGGTATGCATCATCAATGGCCAAAGCCATCAGCTTCACTGAGAACCATCCCCAGCTGAGTTTGGGGTGGGGGGAGAGCACAGCTCACAAAGCCAAGTCTACACAGACTTCTCCCCCAACAAGGGCGGAGGAGGAGGTCTTGGGTGCGTGGAGACAATAAACACCCATCTGCTGTTACACAGACTGGCCCAGCTGTGGAACGCCCAACCCCAAAGGCTGCATCCACGGGACATTCACATGAAAGGCAGATGAGGGGGTGTCATAATCCATCACAGACCCCCCAAAGGGCTAGGCCTTGCACCACAGGACTGCACATGATGCAAGCAGAGTCTGCTTCAAGAGACAGCCCCCTCCCCCAGGGGGACATGCCTGGACATTGCCACCTGGCCTGAGTGTATATTAACCCACGGGATTCTGCACTTTCAGGGGGACCATCACCAGCAAGAAGAGCAGCTGGAGAGGATCAACGCAACATCACTGGGATCCACAGATGGTGATATTCTTTTATTCTGTCTCTGTCACTCTCTTTCTGTCCCCCCCACCTCTTTTCCTACTTCTCCTTATCACTCTTTTCTTCTGTCTCTCTCTCTATTTACTATCAAATAAAACCCATACTATTTACTGGCATGTGGTCTTGTTTGCACCTTAATTCAGGCAGAGGTATTTCTAAGAACCTTAATAATTGGATCGTAACACTCTTTCAGTGAAGTTTTTCCCAGTATCAAATCCAAACCTTCCCTGGCGCACCTTGAAGCCATTTCCTCTTATCCTACTGCTTGTTACTTGGGAGAAAAGACCAACCTCACTCTTGCTACAACCTCCTCTCAGGCAGTTGTAGAGAGCGATAAGGTCTCCCCTGAGTCTCCTCTTCTCCAGGCTAAACACCCCCAGCTCCCTCAGCTGTTCCTCACAAGACCTTTGTTCCAGCTCCTTTCACCAGCATCACTGCCCTTCTCTGGACATGCTCCAGCACCTCAATCACTTTCTTGTAGTGAAGAGCCCAGAACAGAACACAGGATTTGGGGTGCAACCTCAGCAGCGCTGAGACAGGAGGAACAATCACTGCCCTGGCGCTGCTGGTCACACTATTGCTGATACAGGCCAGGGTGCCACGTGATCTGATGCACCTCGGCACACCACTGGCTTATATTGAGATGGCAGTCAACCAACACCGCCAGGGCCTCTTCATTACAGCATCAATCATCTTCTTCCATGGAAGAAAGCTGTGCCAGTCATGCCTCTTCCATTTTTGTCCTCAACCAACTGCTGTAAAGATAAGATATCAACACAAACCAGTTGTGACAAATGCTTCACTTCCCAGAAGTCCGTCCCACTTGGATGGGGGATCTGGTTTCGAACATGAACAAAAACAGATTGAAAGGTCCTGCTGCCCTCTAGACCTCCAGTATGCCCATGTGTGTTTTAAATGTGTTTACCTTGGTCCACCTGAACAGTTACACAAAATGAAATACGGTTGAAATAGTCCAAGCAATATGTGACAGCTGAGTCAAGCACAATGGTCTCTTCCAAAGTGATATAAACCTCTTCCTGACCTGAAGGAGAAAACAAATAAGACTGATCCCAAGAAACAGCTTATCTGAACAATAGGAGACACTTGTACATATCACTTGCATTGTTCATGATCTCTCTCATCCATGTCCACATCCGAATCAAAGAGGGAGTGTCCAGTGTAATCTGTGTCAGGGGTTTGGGAAATACTGTTCCCTTCCTCATCAAATGTTTCTGTCCTTGAATAAAAACTGAAGTCCCGCAAAGGGGAGTAAGTCTTGCTTGCTTCGCTGCTTTCCTCAGATTCGTACAGAGTGTTGTCATCATCATGGTGCCATTCTGGCCAAAATTTCCGCCTTATTCTTTCACAATACATAGCAAGGTTAATCAGCTCACCTGCAACACAACATAACAGACTTCAGTAAATATATCCAGCCAATAATGCTCTAACTCACCTGATGATGCAAAAATACATTAGCTGTGTTTGGAAATAAACTGTGCAGGGTCTTTCCAAAGAGGTTTCAAAATTCCAAGATGCCATCAGTCCTCTTAGCAACTCTGTTTTTAACTTTAATGTAACTTAAAATACCTATTATTAACCCATATACAACAAGAAGGGTTACACAAGAATAAACACAAATGCATGTTCACACAAAAAGCAAAGTAAGTATCCCAAATTCAACCTCTACAAAAAGAAATTAAGAAAAGACATTAATACTGCAAGGTTTTTGTAGTAAAACCTTTTGCTTAATTGCAGACACCTGGTTCCTAAAGACAGAATTCGATCTTATAGATGGCTCAATACACTTATTAAATACAGTGAATTTGGGGTTTCCACCACCAGATGGCAGCGTTGTCTGCAACATAAATTCACATTTAATATGGCCACTGGCTCCTACCGCTCCCAGCCTCAGTATTTTATGCCTTATGTTTATAAATACACGTATGCTGACAGAATAAATCATAAAAAAAACTCCAAAAGTAAATAAATAACAGAGTATTAAAGGGGAGGTGCATGTAAAACCTGTACTCATAACAGTATGCGTAGGTGGAGGGGTACAGAGAATCAACCACACTGCTTAGGTATTTCCATCTATTATCTTCTGTTTATTTTCATCAGAGACAAACTAATTCAACAAGCATAGTAATCTTTCTAGAAAGCCATGAGTCTTTCAGAATTGACTGAACTTCATAGCCAATATTTATGCCTTCATCTCAAGTGCTCATTATTTGAGGAAAAGAGTAAGTCTGTGCCTCTTAACTGCAGGCTTAGCAGAGCTCTCTTGCACAGATTAAGCTGACGGGTCAGATTCATTCCTTTTATACTATTTCACATCCTTTTCCTCCTCAGCTCTTCCCATTTTTCATGCTGTGTGGTTTTACTATGAAAAGGGATGCAAAGATACTTTAACATCTATACCACCCCACCAAAAAAAGCCAAACAAAAATAACTCTCTGTGGAGGAGAGGGGTTTGTTGGTTTCCAATTTATGCAAAACCAAACTGACTCCAAAGTCAGGCTGGATTTCTTCTTTGCCTGGCATCTTCAAGAACACCAAAGGCTGTCATTTCAGTAAAACAATAGCACTCGCAGTTCTACTGTCAAGGAAAGTATTCAGTTCAGCAGAATTTGGCTAATGGCTGCTCTTCTGTCTCCTCATACTTTACCCAGCAGTCATTCCTTAGAGGCTTTAAGGCTTTGCCACGGAACACGGAAAACGTTGAACACGGAAAAGATCAAGTATAGAAATAAAGTCACTTACTGTGTAGAACATTAACAAGAAAACAAAGAATTTTAAGAGAAAAGAACATTACAGGATACCAATGCTACATCAAAGGCAAGAACAGTCTGCTGAAGTATTGCAGTCTTCAAAATATCCTTCCAAGGTACTCCAAGTTTAAACATGGAACATGCCACCAAGAGATTTTAATCAGAGATCACTTGAGTTTTCTTACCTTTGATTAGTCTCTCTGGTCGAGTCCCTGGTAATGTCCACATTGCCTGTGCCAGATGTCCAAAGACAGTGGCATCAACAGTGGAAACAGTTGATCCCATAATGTACTTCTTGTCACCTGTAAATATAACAGCAAATATTTCTTGACCAAATGTCACTTTTCCCCAAATGAAAAATAAAAATAAAAATCACAGTTCCACCTTTAGCATATTTATTTTACTGAAATCATTTAAATGAAAAGGGTCACTTGTTCAAACAGGGATTCAAGACTGAATATGGTTCCAAAGCTGCTTTTAGGGTTCAACAGGTGAAATCCACTACATTCCCCTGTGCTCATCACTTCTATAACCAGGCCAATTACAGAGCCACCACTGGCCAAGGAACCTCCTCCGCTCCTCACAGCTGGCAGCATTCACACACTGTGCTAGTTCTGCTGCATTTAAAATCTGCTCTGCAGCTACAAGATGCCTGACAGCATCATTTTCACCTTGGTGCAAACCCAAAACCACTCAACCGTGATTCAAAATCATTAACTTGCTGAAGGAAGCAGGTCACCCTTTACCTCTCATCCATGCAGATCCAGGTTCAATTTACTCATCCAATCAGCTGGAAAAAGAAAAGTCACACTCAAAGCTTTCCTCTCTCCCTATTTGTTCAGGATGAAACAGAGGCACCAGTCAGACCTGCAGCAACTGCTCAAAAATGACCTGCATCTCCAGGAAAAGGACAAAGCCATGGTTCACCAGTGTGTGAACAGGTCCTCTCACACACTGCCACTGTTGTGCCCTCACCTCCACTGACCCCTGACGGGTAGAAATCAAATAGAGGCATGTCAGGCATGCAGGCAGAAGGCGAAAGAGCAGTCCTTTGGGACTGGCCTGGTACAGAAGAGGGACATGTCTGCTCCACACAGCTATTCTGCTTACCTCTCTAGGCGCCCCAATGACCCTAAACAGCCACCACAGCACAAACAGACGGATAACTAAGACAGGGAAGAAAATACATATTTCAAAGCCGCTGTTTGCAACAAAACATCCACTATAAACTTTTTTTCCCATCACAGGCAGGAGACCTGGAGCAAAGACCACACTTAGAGCACACAGTGAAACATGCAGTATTGCACAGGTCAGGTTAGCTGGTCGCACTGTTCCTGCCTCAGCCCGAAGTGCTATAAACTCTTTGAATTCTCAAAACTGAATTCTCAAAATCCAGTTATCTCATCTCCCCAGGACATTCTTCCTGCAATTCAGCTGCCTGTAATTCAGCAGGTTATTCAATGTTAGGTTTATTGAGCAAGTCTAGAGGAACTGTCCAGCGTAAAATGCATCAAAGTCCGGTGTACAGTACAAGGAACGCAGCCAACCCCCCGTACAAGAGCATAGCAAAACAGTGCTCAGGAACAGCCAGTAACAACAATAACCTCCTCTGGCCTGTCAGATGTCATTTGATCATGGAGTTAACTCTCCCCAACTCTTTCACAGTTGCATCAATCTATTGTCTGAAAACTCTGTAAAGGGTAAATGTTGTGTCTTTTTGGTATTTATCTGACACCTAAGCACTCATCAATCTCAAACACAGCTCAAAAATTGGTCCCTAAACCACAGTTATGTGCCAGCACCAGGAATTTAGCACCGTACAACTGGGTCTTGAGATTCAATCCATAGTGATATTGTGCTGGGAAGAAATACTGTCATTTCCCTCTTGCTACAACTAAAGCAGGCAGTGAGTGAGGGCTAAACCATCCTACACTCTGGTTCTCCAGGCACAACACCCCACACCTTCAGGTGCATGGAAACAAAGGGCAAGAAAAGAAAATAAAACTGTGAGATTGTAAAACTCCAAATCTGGTTTTAAGTCATGCTGCACTACAAAATATGGCATCTGCGTACATTCTCTCCCACCGTTTCCAATCTGTTCTCAAAACTTCCAGTGCAACTTTAGTCCAGAAGACTTTCTGATGGACCAGATATCTCTGGGTCTGTTTTTAGGCAAGATTACACAGTGTCTGTCACATCAAGGCTTCCATAGTGCTGATCATCTCAAACACCTCTCTGCATCCCCTGGCTAATCCAACAGAAATGAAATCACCTGGTCACACAGGACTTGGATCAACTTTGTACTGCCCAGGAATCTGAGAGTACGCAGCTCCCCCATTTACAAATGCATGCACGCACTAGAGGATTCAAAAGCAGCTACTTCAGCACTGGGTCGAGAAACCCTGGCAAGAAACAGATCTGTGGGACACAGGCAGAAGACCTCTACCCTTCCACAGCAGCATATACAGCATTTGCAGGCTACTACAGGGCACTTAACTAACTTCAGAGGCTCACATTCAGGTTATTACAACCTCTGAGTTTTCAGCTCTGAGCATCCCTGCCTTCCACAAAGCATCAAATGCTTTTCAAAATCAACTTCAGGAAGCTGCTGGCCTGCAACTCCCTGCTTAAAATCCCTATCTGCCAAAAAAGCCTGAGAGGCAGACAGCTGTGAGGGCACCAACAGATTCACTCACTTGCCTCTTCTAAACAATTACCAAAATGTGCATTTTTATATATTGCTAATTCATATGCTCATTCCCCACACTTTCTTACACTATTACCAGGCAGCAGGAAACTGCTACAATATAAGGAAATTACATTTGTGGTTTAAAGACTGCAGGACAGAGAGAAAGATGATACCAATGGGACAGGCTGATCCATCAAAATGGGATTAGTTCCAATTTCCATGTTTATAAGAGATCTGGAGGAGTCTGTCAGGAAAATGGGTATAAGGGAGATAGAAAAATTATTCTCAGAAATAAAAACAAAGAAAAAAAAAGCACTGAAGATGTGATTGGGAATGTCAAAATGAATGTCACAAAAACTGGCAGCTGCAAAGTTATCATTCTCTGGAAGCAGCTCTTAGAATTAAAAGTTATTCTTGTTCCCATGTGAATGGTCCCTGTTAAAAAAGGGGAGCATTAATCTGATATGCCTGATGGCTGACAGCTACAGTTTGGTATGTGCAGCTATTCTGCACCATAAGCATTGTTTTTAAACTCTTCAGATAAAAGCAAAATCCCAACTACTTCCTCTTCTGGGAAAACACTTGCATACATATACATGGAAGGGAATCTCACAAAGATTGTGCAGGCAATATGCTGACTGACTGCCTTCTCCTTCTCCCTTTGAAACAGGGGAGCCTCGAGTCAGGCTGGAAGTCTTCATCCCACCTTCTGTCCTCATTCCAGGATACAACCTGGAGGCCACCGTTACTAGATCCAACCACAAACAGATGGCTGGAGAAAACATGAGCATACTGATGTTAATAAAAATCAAGGCAATTACAGAAAAGTAGACAAATTCACCAATAATCAAAAGGGAAAATAAAATGATTCGTATAACTGCACACTGACTAATCTGACATCCATTTCAGAGGGGAAGATGAAAAAAAATGTACACTATTCAGCTGGTAATGTAATAAAGTAACTAGGAATACAGCAAATGCACATCAAGGCTTTTTAAAGTACACAGGCACATTCTCAACAGCAATCTGGAATTAAGAAGAAAAGCTCTGCTGGTAACATGTATAATACAATCAAAAATTTGATATAGTGAAGAAGTTCTTGAAGATTTCCAGTGCATTTTGCACAAAAGCCAGAGACCTATTATAGCATTTACCTTCACAATGAGGCAACCTAATCCACCCAGGAAGGGAAGAACTACGAAGAACATCTGCCTGCAAGCTGGAATCGGACAAACTCTCATTTGAAACAAGTCCAATTTTGAACAGATTTAGACAGTGACTAACACCTGCCAGCAATTACTAATAAAAGTGGTGGCACCTCCACCTGCTGAAATTTCTTAATTAAAACTGGATGGCTTTTAGAAAGCCATTCCCAAGCCAGAAAAAGGGCACAGGCCTCAAGACAGCAGTCAAGCAGTATGATTCAGAGATCTGTCTAGATGATCCTCGGAACTTGAAATTTTACAAATCTGAGTGTCAGCATAGACTCCAAAGAAATAAGTGAATCAGGAGAATTTTACAGTACTCAGGCACAAGTTTTAGTTTTCTCTTGAAGGTTCTGTCTACTCTTGGCAGACAGGCATGACTTTAGCACAGACATATCCACTGCCACTTCTTTCAGCCTGACAGAGCTGTCTAGCCAGAGCTAGAGGGCTTTGCTGAGCTACTAAGTCATAGACTGAACTTGCTGCAGCTCCTATCCCAACATCACTCCTCCTTGTGATAAGCATGGAGCCACACAACGCCAATCTCCAGACTACAGTGATGCCTTTGAATATTTCTAGGTTTTTTCTTTTCATATATCTGTAATTTGCTGTAGTTCTGTGCTCCTTACTAAGTGCTAAAATCTTCTGTTCCCAGCACCTTAGCCAAAACAAGGCTCCCTGAATACAGATTCAAGGACATGTTCATGCCTTAGGGCCCAAAAGTATGTAAACAACTGCGAGATGGGGGAGCAGGCCTGGGGTAGTTAACATCATCATCTAAGGGTGCGATTGGAGAATTAAGAGCTAATATGCTAATGGGACAGAACTTATAAAAGGTGAAGGGTTCGTGATTGGGGGGTCCATTTTGGGTGTCGTCCCCGACGGGGCTTTGCTTGCCTGAATGTACCTTCGGGGCCTTTGCAGGCCTTGAATAAATTGTCTGCTTTTATACTCCTAATTTGTCTTGGCCTCTGTTTTCAAGTAGCCCGCCTTTTAGGCATCAACAGGATCAGCAGTCCCACAGAGGAGAGCACCTTGAGCTGGCCACAGTTCTGCAGCAGGTATGACCAGACCTCCTCTTCTAAAATGAATTGCTCCCTCCCTTCCTCCCTTTAAAAGAAAAGGGACCTCTTAAGCTCCAAACAACAGATTTTCTCTGAAGAGGCACTAGAATAAGTAATTGTTTCTGTTAACAAACAAAATGCAGATAAAGAAAGCGCTGTCAAAAGAAGAGCTGTCAACAAATCTTCCCCTTGTCCATTGTGTCCAGCCACCATACTTTTTTTTCCACCTTGCTCCCAATCCAGCAACTCAGCAGGTTTGTTTCAGAAAACAAAGCTACAGAAATCTCTACACAGCCCCACCTAGGTCCGCTGCAAATACCTTCCTTTCCAAAACAGCTTGGAAATCCAGAAGCATGTTTTTTCCTTCCCTTTCCGAGGAAGCACACAGCTTCTGCCTTCTGCTGTGCTCTTCCCAGCTTGCTCTTGTCATCCACTCCACACTTGTCTCTTTAAAGCATGTGCAGCTTGTCCTCCCTCTGGAGCACAGGGCAGGGAGGCATCTGTCTGTCCTCCACTCAGCCACCTCTTTAAAGCAATTGTTACAGGGAACAAAGCAGCCACACAGGTAACCATCTCTCTTAGCTTCTTGCACAAGGGAGACATAAGCTCAAGAGGAGTGACCATCTGCCCCACACCAATTCCTCAAAATGCAAGTTTTACACAGATGTACAATATGCTTAGTTCTCTGTGGACCAAAAGGTAAAAAGCATAGTGCAGAAGAGCTCCAGTGAAGATTTCAGCCTGAGCCACACAACAGAAATGAGGTTCATGTAATTCTAGCTAAGTGAAGCCAACCTTAAGACTAACTGTATGGGATCCACCAAAGATAACCAAGAAGCTTAAACCCACCTATTTTGACAACACAGACCCATCTCCTATGGTAGAGAGTAAAGCTGCTGACACCAACCAAATACAATGAAGTTCAGCTCATCAAAATAGTATCCACAAAGGATTTTCAAATGGCAGTCTCGTAACAATGTGTCAAACAGTCATAAATAAACAACAGGAAAGGAAATACAGCCAGGAAATCAAAAATGAGACACACATGCCCCACCCCGCCCCCAAAAAAGGTGTAAGAGGTTTCATTTGCAGAACTAAGCACTACATTTTCCTAATTTCATATCACTAACTGCTCTTCCAAAACAGCAGACCACGTTTTGCTCCTCTACATAGACACACTCAGTGCTCAGAGAAGGAAGCCTCTTATGCCTCTAGACATGCAATTTGGCAGCAAACAGTGGAAAAAGAAACACTGTCCCTGCCAGAGCAAGGAAGGCACTGAATGACAGCCTCTAGCTTCTGCCAAAATGAGATTATTTGTGTGTGATCAAGCTGTCAGGAAGCTCTGGAGGTCAATTCCACCCTGTGGAGAGAGGGGCTGTGAACAGCACACCACAACTCACTGCACCTTACCCAGGAGGCCAGCCAGAGTCCGCATGTCCTTCTCCATCAGCGTGTACATCTCCTCCTCCGAGAAGCGCCCAATGCCATGGCCGTACATTTCCCGCTTCACAATTCCTTTGGTCAGATGGCAGAAGATCCACTTCAGCAAGTCGCTGAAGGGGCCAAAAAGCGAAACCATCTTTTGCGTCTCATGAAGATTTTCCACCCATTGGCAATAAGCTAGAGTCCTAGAAGGATGCAGAAACAAGTTCAAGCAGTGTAATCCCCAGAGAGCCCAACACCGCCCTGCAAAGGCACACACAGAAGTCAGGCAGGTGAGCACTCCCTGCCCTGATGGAGATGTAGCTTCCATAAACAGCAGACTCCAAGGCAACTTGGAGTGCCAGTAGAGCAAACCCACTTTGCAGTACTTAGGCAGGCTGCCCAGTGCTTATTCTCTCATTAAATCATGATTCACTTCAGGAGAAAATGAGATTCACGCTGAAATATAAAGTAAAAGTTGCAGAATCCTGCTAAACTCATGTCACAAAATGCAGTGCCACAGGGATTTATTAGCTAAAGACAGCTCACTGTGCAGACCTGGGCAAAATAACAACAAATCAGGCCCCAAAGAAATCAATCTTTCCCACCAACCTTTCTCCTTTCTATACTGCTGACACTTGGACAAGCAGTAACTTTGCCCCAACACAAATACTGAAGCAGTAATTTTTCAGATCTCTCCTCTCCACAGAAACCAAGAATAATATGATCTTCTAAAAATAAAATTTAAAAATTAAGAGGTAGTGGTTATTAGGTTGGTTTTCTCCTGTACAGTTTCCTCTCTTAAAAATGCTGATTTTATGAGAGACATTTCTAATGGACTCTGTTGCCTTCCATGCTTTATTGAATGGCAAATACTATTCTTCTATGAAGTCTATTCATAAAAAATTTTCACCAGCTTAAATTTTTGTTTCCAACATGAGTTTTCGTTCCTTATTAATACTATAGGCAAGCATATCTTGATTTGTTGCCGTTGCAACTCCAGAAACTTATGAAAAAAGATAAATTAACTCTTTTAATATCCAGCATCTTCAGAAATTACAAATAAACCAAGAAGACCATATATATAACTTTTGTCACCAAGTTCAAGAGATGTTGGAAAAATGGCTAAAGACATCTCAAAGTCGATAAGATAAACATAGAAAGCCTGCAGTGTCTCAGAAACACTGGGAATTGATACATATATTCTATTCCAAGCCATTCCAAGGCTTCACTGTTTTAGTTTGGAATATGACTTCAGTTTTATCACTGTACATATTTTCAACTCCACATAATTTCCTTAGTGCTGATATGATTCACCTAATTCAAGAAAGGAAAGAAAAAATTTTTTAAAAAAACAGAATCTCCTGGAGAACTCCTGCGACTTCTTTCCATAATGTACACTTTATCAAACTCACATTGTCCACTGCAGTTCAATGCTTTCTGCTCTAACTAGTTTCACTGAAGTCTGTAACAATGAGGTATGAACAGGTTTTGCTGGAAATGTACAAACAGGGAAGAGCAAAAAAAGCACCTGCTCTGCTACTGATGGCTTTTAGACTCAACAGGTTTCTCCACAACCTCGTGTACTGTGTAATTATAACAAAAACATCCTGCTGACATTTCACATGCTCCAATATCACTTTTCGAAGGGGGTGCTCTGCACAATCCTGGTTTTTCAAACTTGATGGATGAACTCAAGTCACTGAGCTGGTTTCAGCAATGCAAAGTTTGAATCAGAGCCAGATTTAGCAGAGGCAGCAGCAATACAGGACGAATGGGAAGTCAATAAGTACGGCAGTAAAGAGCTACTGAAAGCACTTACTTTTTCTGGAAGATGTGGTGTTGAGACTGCCCTGCTCCAGGAACAAAGGTAAAACAGGATTTAAGACAGATGGAAAGAAGGCTGGGCTGAAGGCATAAGGGCACTCTATAGAGCAGATCATTGCAGTAAACATGTTTCACAGGCCTGGCAAAGGACAAGGTCCCTTCAGCAGGTACAACTCTGAATAGGAAGAACTCTTGATGTGAACACAAGGAAATAATTACAATACTATGACTTGGGTCGGAAGGGACCTTAAAAAACATCTACTTCCAACTACATGCCCACTGCAAGGACGCCCACTCCATGGGCAGGATATTACCCACTAAATCAGGTTCCTCAGGGTCCCATCCAACCTGGCCTTGAACACTTCCAGGGATAGGGCATCCACAACTTTTCTGGGCAACCCTTCTGGGCACCACCCTTCGAGTAAAGAACTTCTTCCTAACATCTAATTTAAATCTCTCCTCTTGCAGTTTAAAACTCTTCTCCCTTGTCCTATCACTATCCACCCATATAAAAAGTCACTCTCCCTCTTTTGCACAGCCCCATTTAAGTACTGGAAGGTCACAATGAGGTCTCCCTGGAGCCTTCTGTTCTCAATGCTGAACAATTCAGCTCTCTCGGCCTGTCTTCACAGCAGAGATGCTCCAGTCCTCTGATCATCTTTGTGGCCTCCTCTGGACCTGCTCTAACAGGTCCAGATCTTTCTTATGCTGGGGACCCCAGAGCTGGAAACAGGTGGGGTCTCACAAACACAGAGTAGAAGGGAAGAATCACCTCCCTTGACCGCTCTTGATGCAGCTGAGGATGCTGTCTCACACTGTTGGCTCATATCTAGTTTTTCATCCACCAGAGCCCCCAAGTCCTCCTCCATAGGGCTGCTCTCAGTGAGCTCTTCTCCCAGTCTGTAAGTTATTATTTATTATTTGAATAAGCTAAGAGAAACTTGCTCTCTGAAAGCACTGCTCTCTCTTGCTGCAAAGAGCCTCCTTCCCCAGGATGGACTTGAGCTGCTTCACCTAGCAACTCTGCAATACAATTTAGCTGCTTTAAGACAACAGGCCTGGCCTGGAGAAGGGCAACAAGAAAAAGAAGCCAAAACAAAACAGAAAAAGAACACAAGGCACTCCACTGCTGCATTTTTTAAGTCATCCCAGTTGCACAACACTAAACCTGGCCCTACAGACTTGCCATCATTATTGCTCACTCCAACCACACCAGTGAGCTGGCACCACACCAAGAGTGATCAACCATGTCCAAAATTGTTTTAATTTCATAAAACAGAATGAACAAGGTTTCCCACAAAGCTAATTGACCCATACTTTAAAGCAAAAATACATTTCCCTAGAGCTCACTTGCTTGCCCTGGAAGAGAAGGCCTTTAGGTCTGGAAGAGGCAGAAATCAGATCAGGTGTTTAATGACCAGGACAGCAACAGAGAACTGCATAGGATTTAGGTAATCCTGCTTAGGCTAAACTGTCAAGCACAAATCTTAAGACATCTGCTTGTCACTTTGAATGAGCA
The DNA here is from genome assembly GCA_013397895.1 of Origma solitaria. Lineage (NCBI taxonomy): Eukaryota > Metazoa > Chordata > Aves > Passeriformes > Acanthizidae > Origma > Origma solitaria. Next base: position 138,413 of record VZRL01003134.1, on the reverse strand, counting down.
GAATTGTTACATGTCCCAAATCTCTAATTTACATGAGCAATGAAGGCAGTTAAATAGACAGAGTTTACTTCCAAAATTTTAAGGTTCTGAGTACACAAAAGAAGGAAAAATGTAGGCTCCGATTCAGGGACAGTTAAAAAGACTTCTAAAACTGGCTTTACAAGCACTTTGTTGAAAGAATTCTATTCAAAGGTTCATCTGCCAAAACATGCTTCTCAGCATTTAATTCCACCCATCACTCCTCTGCTCAGACTACATTAGTGGAGCATTAACAGTATTACAAAAGGTTAGGAAATGCCAGAAATTGGGTAGCCTACATAATCTACTTCAGTACAGCATAACTGTACATTTTACACTAGAGTAAGTATTTCTGGGATGACATAATTATTTTAAATATTGGCCTGAACAGAGCATTTTGGGAAACATTAACATTCGCATTTGTGCCAGCCCATCTGTATAAATCTGAGAGTATAAATAAAACAATAACGCATTAAAGAGCAATGCTGTGAGGGTGAAGTAAATCCAAAGTCTAAATGTAACAGCAGCTTTGGCCTCAATACATAAATCAGGCAAGGAGACGAAGAAGGTGACTCATCAACAGCAGCTTGCCTGATTATCCCAAAACCGTCTGAACTTCAAGGCAAGGAGAAAGCATTAACGAGGATGTGAACTGGGGGTTATTTTTCCTTCCTGAACCTGTACTGACTAGAATTTCTTGATATACAAAAGGATTATAACAAATTCATTGCACAATCAGCTGCAGAAACCCCACCTGCTGTGCGACTTCTCAGAGCAACTGGTTTTTAAGCCACCAGTGGCATTCAAGCCTCATCATTGTTAGCAGTAGGAGACACTGCTGTTAAAATTGGCTTGATGTATTTAAACATATTTACATTATAAAAATATTTTATGTTTAACACATGGCAAGTCTGAATACTGACCAATTCAGATTCATCTGTATTCTCATACCATGTTCTTCCTGCACTTCAAGCATTCATCACCTATGTCTGCTTCTTGAAAGACAAAGCAAGAAACAAGTCAAATATATTTGCAAGTGTGTATACATAAATATATGCACACATCCACACACATTTATAAATCACTACAGTTGTGTTTGACAATACAGCTCAACCAATCTAATGGGTTGGTCTGCTTCAGCTGAATATTCAAGGCTTTATGCTCTCACTAAGCACATTAGTGTCACTGACCTAAGATCCCTGTCCTGAGATCGAAGTGACAGAAAGCATCTTGAGGTGACTGCTGCCCTCCAGGCACTAGGAGCTGCCTGGCCTGAATCCCAGCAGTCTTGTCGAGCCCAGTGTGCCAGTTCCAGAAGCAAGCGAGAATCAGACCTCTCTTAACCAGCAGTCCAATCCCACAAATGTGCTGCAGTTACACCAAAAATTCTGCATTCCCTGAAGGTGGCTGTGGGTGCCCCACTGGTTTCAGGGGGCCCAGGGGTCACTGCAGGCAGTGGAGGTGACCCAGAGCAAGCCTAGAAACGATGACAGAGATCTGTACTGGATCCAGGACATAGGGTGAGAGCCACAAAATTGTTCCATTTCCATCCCTTCACTGCTGGCTTGCCTCAACACCCATTTAGCTTAGAGGACTTCTTTTCTTTTGTCAGTTAAACATAGCAAAAGCCTAGTGGTTTACTGCATTGTCCTGGGACTGGAGCTCCAGCACCAGCTCCAAATCAGTCTTGTGCATCTCAGAGGCACAGTCTAATCCTAACACGGAAACAGGCGCACTCACTTGCTGTCTTTCTGCCAGAGCCCTGCCAGGTGCCAGAGTGCAGGGTGGAGAGAAGGACCAGAGGCTGAGGTTCTGAACAATCCTGCACTGCTCTCAACTCCAGCCAGAGCAGTCACTTCCACCTGTAAGAGGCACTAACTGGTGAGGATGAGCAACCACCTTAGCAAAGCTAAACATTTCTGGAGGAAATGCTGAGCACCCACCAGGATTAGCTCCACACTGAGACAGCACACCACAGCATGTACTTTTCTTCTTTGTCTGATAAACGTACTACAGTATTACTTATTTATGATGAAGCTACTTTGCATGCTGCTGGCAATGAAACAGTACAAATCATAATATGTATCATCACTTTGGAGGCTTGGTTTTAGATACCTTATTCTGCAGAAAGGCAATCACTGTTCCAAATTCCTCACCATGGGACATGAGGACACCATGAACAAACCCTAACCTTCTGGTGGGAAGTGGGAAGGTTCAGGGACAGATGTGAAGGGATCCCACAACCACAGACGCAACACTGACAAGGAGAAGCATGGTCACACACAGTGAAAGCCCAATTATATTTTGGTGTAACTACAGGATGGTCCAATTTGTTCTCCAGGAATTACAGCAGTACAACTGCAATCCTTCACGGATCAGGCTTTGCCTACTATAAGGAATCTGCATGTTATAACCTCACCAACATATCAAGCCTCTGGTACAGCTACAGGGACATACAGCAAGACTTACAGTTGGACTTTTTACTGCACTGCAGCAAAAATACATGCCTTGGAACTCAGCTGTGTGACTACACAGGAAAGGCAACAGGGACACACAGCCAGGCACGCACATTTCTGTTCTTGATGTAACTTTGTCCATCCATTTTAATGCCCCCTCTCTGGGCCAGTGCCTGAATTTGCAATACCTGTCCTCTACACTCACCTATGTCATGTCCAGCAATGCCCAGTCAGCTCCAAGGGAGCCTGGATAGACGGATAACAGCTTCACAGAGGAAAGCACTTTGTAATTGAGACACAACAGCAGTATGAGCTTGCCATCAGTAATGATACATTTAACGCAGTTAAATCTATGAACCACAAAACAACCAACACTAAGTCAAGGAGATGAAGCATTAGGGCACTAAAAGGCTTCATTCTCCCTTTGGCAGCTGCAATAATTGAGGGTAGAAAAATGAACCAAAAAGAAGTTAATTTACAGGCCGCTTGTATCAGGTTTTGGAGGCTGGGGCACTGCAGATGGGTATAATTGGTGAAGGCCACACTTATTGGAAGGCAGAGATACCATTTCTAAACCAAAGCACTTCAATCTGCTAATTACTGCCAAAATTGTTCTCAGGAGACAATAAAAATTATTTGAAGAACTATAGGTGCACATGTTACTGCTGATCTTCGATCACAAGGTGAAAGAAAAAGCAGGTAAATGCATTCAATTTGAAATCACACACTGTTTTGAAGAAAAAAGTGTGACATAAATGCAAAACTTAGCGTAGCAAGGACTTAAATGCATACTAGAAAGCAAACTATGGGGAGAAAGCCTTGTGCCTGCTAAGGCAACAAATGCAACATCCAAGATGCTTGTCCATCTGATGCTTCTATGCCCAGACTGGAAAGGGTGCTTAAAAACGACTGAAATGCAAAGGATGAGGGAAATCATAGGTATTATCTTCAAAAGTGTCAGTAAAATGCATAAAGTACCAGAAAGGTTATACTTCTATTTTCCATTCATATACATACTTCAGCTTCTCAGGATGCTGTGACTAATGCTGTACACTACCAACTGGCAGTACTGCCAACAACACATACCAGCAGGAGTATCCTGCGTTACAGGAAATGCAATGATCCGTATTGTAATCACTCACACATAATTAAAATCAGTAAAAGTAAGAAAACAATATTCTGGATTCACCACAAACACTAGTTTCGTTCCTCTACACCCCCCAAACCACAAATGTATTCAGCCACCTTGATCTTTTGTCTTTATGAACAAGGCTGCTCCCATACAGAGGTCACACTGAATAGGACAGAGGAGCATCCCACTGCAGCTCTACAAAGCTGCAGTCAAAGGTCCTGACTTCACCTTGCTTACACAGCACAACAACGTCTCAAGGGAATTGTCCCTGGCTCATACCACTGTACACAGAAAGCAGCAGCAGTTTTCTAGGATGAAGAGACTTGTGAAGTTAGTAACTCAGTACCCAAGATTTCTGCAAGAGAAAATAAGCATTCATGTCGAGGCCCAAGCTCAGGGGTAGATCTGACAGCACAAGAACACAGCCAGCTTTGCAATGCAGCTTACCAGTACAGGTGCTCCTCCACCATTTTGGTCACAGCTCTGGAAACAGCTCTTTCATGTGGACCAAGGTGTTTATTTAAATTCACTCCAAGTTTCTCTTCCAAGAAGTCAATAATGAACTCGGTGCCAGATACTTTCTTGTGATTATATTCAATCCAAGGCATTTTCCCTTGAGGGGAAAGTTTTCCATCAAAATAGTTCTAAGAAAAAAAAAAAATCAAGTAAACAAACAAATACACAGACAAAAAGGCCCTTCAGGTTCTGTTTCAAAGAGAATAAAGATTTTAAAATAATTTTCTGTGTTTTTAAAGAAACAGATCAACAAATCCAACAAACTTTTTTTAAAATTAATACTCTAGCAGTGGCTATTCAATCAGAGCAGCAGCTTTACCCTAGATGACAATTCAGATGACAATTACTTCCAGGCCCTGCAAGATGTTATGTGCTTTTATGTTGAATGCCATGTGATATAACATTATGTAAATACCTGAGTTTTTTAAGGGTTGGAGATGCTCAGTTCTCCCAGAAGACAGGGCCAGTTATTCTAAATGAGTTTTAAATCACAGGACTCACAACTAAATTTGATTCCTGCATTTTTCATTTTAAAAGAACTTTAAAAAAAAATTAATTCACTACCCAACTCAAATGGCTGCATTACCTCCAAGGACAAAACACACACAGTCACAAGTGTATATGAAAGGCCTATCATTCCCCTCCTGAGCAGAAGGGAAATCTGTTTTCTGAAACTTCAAAACTTAGAAATCTCAGACATTTACACACATACTTGTTACAACTCAGACTCCCAAGAGCCCAGCACAATACAGCACTACTATATTGCTGCATACTGCTGTAGCTGCTCAGCACAGGTGTAGCACTCACACGGAAGCAGCAATGTGTTTTTCCCATTGGAGAACATGAAACACAGAGATTAGCAAATTTACATTTCATGTAACAAGCATGAGAGGAAGTGCTGGCTGCCAAAACACAGTCAGACATTTGTCTTCAATTCTCTTACTCCTGAAGGCAGAGACCCAAGGCACAACTTCTTTCCTTTCTTGTGATTCCCATTCTCACATCCTGTTATTTAGTGAATGAAAACTCCTAGCTCAGAAAGCCAAATCATAAAGGCTCACAATAAAGGCTCTGCACTCAGTCTCTGGCAGACACCCTAAGCATTTCAGGACCTAGCTCCTAATTGCTGGAGGTTTAGGGTATGCAGTTCTGGATTGATCTGTTTGGGTCTCAAGTATTTACCCTTCCCGAGTCCACTTAAGATGGATTAAGGTACTCTGGCAGCAAGGAGTGCACACCAGAACACATTTCCTGCTCAGTCTGAGAGCGCCAGCATCCTGGCTTGCCACTCCAAATGCAGACGTGCAGTGCACTGCGATCACACTGCCATTCCCGGAGGCTCTTCCCTTCTGGGTGAAAACAAACAGGTAACACTTCTGGGAAACAATGCCTTCTGGCTGTAGCCTCCTCCATGGTTTGTGCCCAAACAAACAGCATGGCAGGGACACTGGATTATGTCTCATACACCACACCCCTGCGTGGGTGAATAAAGCCCCCAAATCCCTCCCACCTGCACGTGTGGGTGACACGGGGGCCAATTCCATGGCACAATCTTTAAAACCACTGAACATCTGAAACTGAAAGCACTGCCCCATCCTTCCACCTTCCAAGACCTTTCCTTCATCAAAAATGGTCTTTCAGCACTGAGACTGATACATTTCCATAATTTTTCATTATGACTTTACCACAGAAGCACAAGGTTTTCCTGGAACTACACAGTGTGTCTAGAAGACACTGAACACTGCTGGCTTAATCTTCATTAAGTCCTTTCAGTAATATATTTCCCTTCTCATGCACAAACTGATGCTTTGCAGAAGGTCCTGGACTTGAAGATGTGTTTATTACATCTTGCAACTACTGCAGTCCATATGATTTGCAACCCAGAGAAAAGCAAGTTATTATTATTCAGCTGTGTATTTCTGCAAGCATATATATCTAATACATATAAATACATGGCCTAAAAATATTTTCATGTTTCATTACATAAAGTTTATCAAACAAAATAGGAAATATCTTTTACAGTGACCTGAGAAAACCTTAGTCTCTTGAGAAATCTGTTATACTGTTCTTGTATTCACTGTTCTCAAATGGGCATTTTCAGGCTTGAAACCTTTCTATCCTTGATACTAATTGCTATCAAATATTTATCAATTTTCCACTTAAAAATTGTTCCAGCTGCTAAGAAGGGAAAAGCTATGGTACTATTAAAAACCAAAACCAAACCAACAGAATATCCCCTCATACCTCACAGGACATTAAATGCCTGCAAAGCAACAGTAACAATAGCTCCCCAGAACCTCATTTACAGAGGAATTTTATAAAAAGAATGGCACAAGGTATTTCTGGGGTAATTTCATAGTACTATCCAGAAGAAATTAGATTTCACATTTTCAATTACTGCTGTTTATTATCTTACTTTTACTCATGCCTTTTCCTAAGGAGGTTACCATTTCCACAGACCTGGCATGAAAACAGCACACTTCTGCTGCACTAATTATTTATCAGATTACATAAAGGCTCAGCTCTTCATATTCTTGAGGAAATCAAGGAATACCCAAAAGATCTCGATAAGCATACAGAAGGGGCTCTTTCAAAAGAAGCTCTACCAAGAAAAGCATCAAACGTTTTGAAAACCCAGCTAGGGATTATGACAGCGCAGCTGGGGTGGGGCTGCCCAAACCATTTTTCATGGAGAACTCGCACGTAGGGAGGCAGCTTCAAGAAATTGTAAGCACATGAAAAGAGCGCGTGTGTTGGGAGAAATTCGGATGAGAGTAAGGTAGGAATGTCACTGTACTCCAATTTTCACATGCTATTAAAGCAGGTTGTGTAACACACAGCACAATACTCAACAGTCTGATGCACTACAATAAACACAAGGAATCAAAAGAGTAAAAGCTGTCTGAGCATCCCACTGCCTCCTCTTCACTCCATTTCATAACGCTCCCTTTGAAGCAGCCCCTTCCCAGCAAGGTGATGACCACAGCAGGTCTCCTGGGATGTGCACCAGCTGCCACCTGCAGCATTTCTCCATCATGGCCCCTGACAGCGTGCAGGGAAGCAAGGTGTTTCCTTCTGGATCCTTCTGTCGCCCCTATATACCCAGCCTGCTGCCTGCCAGGCAGCCATTGCATGCCTCTGTCACCTACAGCATCCTAAGGGCATCACAGTCATGAGGGAACAAAATAAAAGTCTACAGGCAGAGTATAACAGGCAGAGTAAAACAAACTCCAGCTGAAAACAGCACCCTCTTCTGCTCCTCTCCCGCTCAATCCCACAGCAGCATCCATACTTCTCTCCACCTGCCAGAGCCCAAGGCATCACCCTACTCCTAAGACAAGGACAGAAACAACATCTGCTTCTTCCAGAAAAAAAGAGCTGGGTCTTCAACTCATAAGCTTAGCTCCACTAAACTTACCTCTAAAACCCTCCAGAGGGTCAGTAACCCCACAAACACGTTAAGGCCTGTAAGACAGCATGGCTAAAACCAGCAACCTGGTGTTCCCAGCACCTGTGACACCCATTCCTGCTCCTGCAGCATGGTACACAGAGCTGAATTAAAACCAAATAAACTAAACCTTCATGGCTCTAGCTAGACCAGCTCTGATCAGCCTGAGCTATTACAGAAAAGCATGTGCAGGAAGGGACAAGAGGAATCAGCTGAAGGCAAGACTGTTGCTTTTGATGGTCTTGGCAGTTTAGTGTGCTCACAAGCTAGCAAGTAGGGGTAGAAAGAGATGCAACTCCAAAAAACAATGCTGACCTTCAGTACAGAAAATAAAGAGGGGAGGATAACCCTCTGGAAAGTCCTTTTTCCCTGAAAAGCTGGGTGACTTCTGACCAGCATGAGCTCTCTAAAGGACTCCATACTGAATCACACAAACGCAGTGTTATCTTTTAGAAGTGACCATGTCCTGTCACAACCATCTTTTATAACACAGCTTTCTTCAGCTACTCTCCACCGGAGCAAACCTGACCATCATAAACCTTTGAACTGCATCAGCTGCCATTAGAAAGAAAACAGATCTCACCAAGAGAGTCATGCCCTCAAACATGCAATTTCAACCCAAATTATTTTGAGAGAAGCAATGTGCACAAAGTCTTCCTGCTCCAAGGACATGTTCAAGCTTCAGAATCTTGCAAGTTCTGTAAACTTAAAAGAGGAAAATACATCCCCCAGGATGAAAGTCTTCCTCTCTAGTGCTCCCAAGTATCTCATTCAAGTACCAATGAATTCCCAGAAAACATTAAACTCAGGCTTTTGAAGAATTAAGCAAAATGTACTAATTAGGCTTTCTTTCACTTCTAATGTAAAGGACTTTAAGCACACATGAAGCTAAATATTAACTGCATATGTGTTAAAACAAATGTTGTCATAAGGTTGGTTTTCATCTGTACAACACTGGACATATACAAAACATTCTTCCTAATATGCAGCAGTAAGAAGTGACTTGAACCCATGGGGGCTGACTGTGGAATTTACCCACAGCTCAGTCTCTTTGAGACAAAAAAACTTACATCACTTAGGAAAAAAGAGAGGGCGAAGATAAAAGGAAGAAAACCCCAGACATTTCTTCAACTTAAGATCTTATATATATCACCACTATTTTATCATCTTAAAGGCATACAGTGCTTAACACAAAAAAAGGGAACCATCCCATGCCTCAAAGAGCCTGTGTGCTGTATAGCTTGCCAACACCACAACAAGGTGTGTGCCACACTTGCCGTGTCCCAACTCAACCCTAATGCTAATGGGCAAGACCGCGAGATTCAAGTTTCTGCTCTTAAAGCTTTCATTCGCGGGAGTAGCTCAGGTTCATCCTCTGCAGGAAGATGGCATGGGATGTACCCAACCACAATTAAGGAGAGACAGCCTAAAAGCATGACCTCTAAAAGCAATACTGTCTCACTTCACTGGGGAGGAAGCATCAGCCATGGGAGGTGAAGCAAAAGGTAAGCATTTCTTCCCAGGAGAGCTTCAGATATAAGACCTTCAGAAAAACAAGAGCCTGCAGCTGTCTAATCTTGATGTCTTTAGCATGGTGAAATTCAAAGATTAGTGCTACACTTCAGTTTTGGGGTGTTATTTAGTGTTATATAAACTCCAGACTACTCTCCTACTTCAGCACTCCCAGCCAAGTTAACTTCTTAACATTCATTTAGCTTTGCCAGTTAAATCTACAGCTGTTCCAGAATAATCTTATTTAAGTCGTATCTTTAAAGGTTATAAACCAAATTTAATTGGAGACATAAAAGTGCTGGCAATACCCACCCAGTTGTAGGTGCATGTTTACATCTCCCTGGGTGAGACAGACTGGGGAGAGGAGAGGCAGGATCCCTACGTGCCATTTCATGTAATTACAGAGAGCTGCAATGCACAGGCAAACTGCACAATGTACCTGGTAGGGTAAATCAGCCATCCTCAAGTACGTTTCCATTTTCAGACAGAACGGGGATAAACTCGGAACACCATTCCTAGGCCTTGAAAACTGATGCAGTATGATGGCATCTTTCGAATCAAGCTCTTCCTCTTTCCTGTCAAAAAAAAAAAAAAATTTTTAGAAAAAGAAAAAAAAAATCACAAAAACCGGACAGGTGCATGACATATTAAAGAGACAAAGGAGAAACCCTGGCCCTGGCAATACACTGGTCAGTCTTTAAGGGTCTGCTTCAGGTTTTGATACCCGAAGGCTATCAAAAGGAGGCAGCGACAAGGCCCGGCCTGGGCCACCTGTGGGGGCGAGCGCAGGGCTCGCCGCGGAGCCGCCTCCTGCGCTGCTGCGAAGGGCGAATGGGAGAAAATGGGG
>VZRL01003134.1:109930-128122 GCA_013397895.1 Origma solitaria | reverse complement strand
CCCCATAGAAGGCGGGCGGCGGCTCCTCGGGCCCCGCGCACCAGCCCAGCGACAGGCTGCGGTTGCGGCTCAGGTCCGCCACGCAGGAGCGCGGCGCCGCCAGGCCCACCCCCCACAGCATCCTGCGCCCGGNGGGATGGGGTGGACCGGGCCGGGTGTGGCCTGCCCTGCCCGTGCGGAGTCTCCCGCGCCCGGCAGCCGCTGTCCAAAATTGAGGGCGAGAAGGCGCTGTGCCACGCCCCGGGAGTTTGCGTGTGAGCCGGCCCCGTTAAGATGCCCGCGGTCCGAGCATCGCCGTGCCGCTCCTGGAGGAACAGAAGCCTCGTATTCACCCTGTATTTGGGACAAAAAAAGCCGCCCCCACAGCGCCTGGCCGCAGCTGAGCATTGCCACACTGCGTCTGTCAGCACCGCGGCGATTTTCTTTTTATTATTCTGGTGTTCGATGAGGTGACTGAGGAGAACACCTTTGTGGGCAGAAAGGGAGGCAAAATGGCTTCAAAGCAAATCCTTGGCCCACAAGGTCATGAGATTTTACTGGCACTGAGGGTCCCGGCATTCCCTTGCCTCCTGCCTCCCTGCTGCAGTAGGATCTTTGGGTACCCCGTGATGGCATGAGCAGGACTTCACCTACGTTCTGCCAAATATTCTTGGCTCTGTATATTTCACCGACCCCAAAACAGTGCCCTTTGTTTTTCGAGTAGTGCCATCGCCTAAATAGTCCTTTGTCAAGTGCTGTGGTGTGTTGTATGCAGCTGCTCCAAAAAGCTCCCACAAGATGGGTATTTTATTATGCCATCAGGAGCAAGAGAAGTGATCTTATCCTTAACACAAATGGACCAACCTTCAGTGTCCAGGAGAGATGGACAGAGTCTGTGACCAGGGCTTTGTAGACGATTTATCTCAGGATATGGAACAGATTAGACAAAGGAGGTGAATGAGGAAGAGGAGGTCCCTGAGCAAACCCATGAAATACAGTGAGTTCTCCAAGTGCCAGCAGTGGCCAGTTTTGGATTTAATTTTGCTGTGCAACATCAGTAAGAGGACTTGAAGCTGTGTCAGAGACGTTTAGGTAGGATATTAGGGAAAGGTTCTTCATCAGAGGATGTTTGGTCACTGGAACAAACTCCCCAAGAAAGTGGTCACAGCACCAAGCCTGGCAGAGTCGAAAAAGTTCTCAGTGAGATTCTTGAAGCTGTCCTGTGCAGAGCCAGGAGTTGGACTTCTATGATCCTTGTGGTCCTTTCCAACTCAGGACATTCTGTGATTCTGTGATTCTATGAACTGCCTCTGCCTCCTGCCTGCACTCACCAGGGAAGGCTGCTGTGCTCTGACACTTTCCTGCAGGAGCTCCTTGCAGCATTTTATTTTATTCCTCACTTTTAACTTGTTTACATGTATTCAGTAGCCACAGGCTGCTGCACAAATGTTTGATACTGTGCTGACATTCTGCTCTCAGGAATCAATGGGATCCAAGAAGTCCTGGTAAATCTCATTCCACAAATGGGCTGTTTCCTCCAAAATGTGCTGCACTTCTTTGCACTCATCCTTAGCAAGGTGCTGGCTGAGCAGCTTCTGCACAGCTTTTGGGCCATCCCACACAATAGGTGACGCACAGGTAATGAATTAAGAGTGGAAAGAAAGAGTAGCAGCCGTTTCATGCCACAGCTGATCATTTGCAGCATGAGGTTTTGTTAAATTCTTATGGCAGTGCAATGAAGAGACTAAGAAGAAAAGTGCTTTTTCTCTGCTACAGCACCTGCAAATCTAAGGCTGAAGATTTGTTTCAAGTGGCAGACAGCCTAATAAATCTGGACTGTCTCAGCCTGGTAGCTGGTCTCAGATTTTGTTCCTGCATGGGAATTGCTTGCTATGTTACTGATAAGAGGGATCCAGTTTCAGATGGGATCTAAGTTTCTGTGAGGGCATGGAGAGGTCCTGAGCATCCACATCCCAGCTGCTGCCACTGCTTGTCTTTCAGAGACAAATGAGCTATCCTAAAATCTGTGTTTTCATCAATGGCCAGCACAAGTGGAGAAGACCTGTGGGAGAGAGGAGAGAGGGAGCACAGGAGTAAATCATTCACCTCTTAGTGTGGACCCAGAAAAGTCAGGCAAACCTGGATGTATTACTGCAGTTTATGCTCTGAAAATCGATGCTGTGTTTTGATAGTCCAGCTTGTGCCTGGTTTCCCCAGGATTATTAGAGCAGGACTTCAGTCAGGTGTTTAACATTTGCTCAGTAAGGACACTGCGACCCTTCTTTTGGAGAAGGACTTTATGCTGTGTTAATCCTGTTCTGGGTGGGGTGTTGCCTGGAAGCTGTGAGGGTCCAGAACACAGTGATGCCTCCTAGAACAGTGTGGGAAGCCACAGCAATGGAGTTCGTGTGCCTCATGGTGTGTCAGATACAGATCTGCACAGAGACCCCAGCAGTCTTGCTGTCCTGCTCAAAACCAGGATTTTTAGAGGTTGGTTATGACCTGTATGGTGCTGACCAGACCTGGCCATTTAAAATGTGCATGTCCCAATGTCACATCTTGTTTGCCAGAGTTTAACAGCAAATAAAGAACAGGAATACAACACAAATACTCTCATACCTGTCCCACACAGTTGCCTCACTAGTGGTGCTCTGCCAGTCTCCCTTCAGGTTTCAAAGTCTTCTGCCAGCAGGTATTGAGCCCATTTGCCCTGGCTGTCTGGTAGTCAAGCTTATCTGCAGGCACAACAGCCAAAAGCATGTCCGAAACCTGCCTTTTCCCTGGCTGTGGAAGAATGCAGTGTCCATTCCTTCAGGCGCCGTTGCCCATGGCAATGACTTGTGTTAGAGAGGATTATTGGCTGGTAGCAGTGCCCAGAAACCCAACTATTGCTTTCCACTCCTGTGCATTGCAGGTGCTGCAGTCTGGATGGTTCCTTAGATATGGCCTGATTTTCCCAAATTTGCCTCAAAGAGGCTCACAAGTGATGCCCACTGCACTGGCAGCTGCCTTGCTGTCTTGCTCAGGGAGGGTAGGAATCCAGCTCTGCATGTTTGCTAAACTACCACTGTTCATTTTTGAATGCTTTCAGTTTTTTGAGAGCTAAGACTGATACACTTACAGCCTGTCTGGCTGCAAACACACACCAAGTGCAGCACAGATTGGAACAGTCATCCCTCAGATACTTCACAGAGAGCAAAACAAGATCTAATACATTAAAGTACACTTCTATCTGTAAACTGTTCTAGGGCAGCTGCCTAAAGGAAGAGAGAGTAACAGAATAAAATAAGTAGATTTTTCTAGTTAACATAAATCTAAGCTCACTTTGTTATATAGCAAGCCAGATTTTTCTTCTGAAGTCTGCGGTTTGATTTGGGGGCAGGAAGGCACTCACAATGTTACTAGATTCTCTACGTTGGCAAAAAGACTCTTGATATTCATTACTTTTTTTTTTTTCTGTAATGTCCTTGAGTTCATTGCACATCTTCAAAAAAGCCTGAGGTTACCATAGCAGGCTGCCCATGGAGGTGGCGGTGGGTGTGGAAACCACAGTCTGAACCCAGTGGTTGTGATGGGTACTTTACAGAGTCCCAGTGCAGAAGCTGTCCCATTTGTATTTTAGCTGAGAACTAAGTAAGATTTTTAAAAATCAGAGCTCATGCTCTGAGCTCATGCTCACCGCAGGTTTTCCTTTCATGTACTGCTACCAGCTGGGTTTGAACAGCAGAGCTTCACTCACCAGATCTCCCCTGGGGCTTCAAGAAATAAAGCCACCCATTTTCCACTCACTTCCCTCACTGGTGTCATCCACAGCTCCTACTCGCTGCCTCTCTTCCAAGTGGTCAGAGTTTGGGCATCTCAGAGCTTTGAACAGCTCCGTGAATCCGTGTGGGTTGGTTTTACAGGTTGTTCAGTCTGAAGTGAAAGCACCTTGCTGTGCCCTTGCCTGTTCCCAGCTCAGGCTGGGCTCTCGCTTTGTGTGCTGCCGGGGCATCATCCGGTGGTACAGAAATGCTTTCCTTCTCTTTGAAGTAGCCCAGACTTACTGAGCCCTTCACTGCAGATGACATAATTTAATGGATTTTGCGGTGAGGGCTGAGTTTATGAGAGGGTGAAAAAAGGCATTTTCATCGCCAGCAGGCTCCCAGGATCCTTCTGAAACAATCGCTGACTGCTGCCAGGATTGGTTTTGTTGTAATATTAATGATGGCTCAGGGCATCTTGAATATCAGAAACATGTGTTTTTAATTATTCAGAGAAAAATAGCCAATGTATAGATGCAAAATAGTAATGCTGTGTTTCAGTTTGGATTTAGAAAAGGGGTTAATGATACTTTAATGACATACAAAGGTACAAAAGCATAGAAAATGCAAAACATTCAGAAGGTAAACTACTTCTGTGCTATATGGAAGTGTCTGTATGTAAGTCCACATTAAGTGAAATTCCAGCAGTTCTCCAGAGTTTTCTTTGCACTTGCTGGTAAACAAAGCCACTTTCTAAGGCAACACATACCCTTAGACTGCCCCGAATGATGTAACTCAAGTTCCTTGCTTTTACAGAAAAAAAAAAAAAGAGGCTTTGCATGAAATCTGCTTTCTTTGCAGGTGGAAGTAATCAGGCTGGCAGCTGAGTATAGATGACTGCTACTCAGCTGACAGACCTACAGTCTCACAATTCTTTAGTTGTTTTAAATGTTATTACTCTTGTTTTACAAGCTTTTTGGACAATTGACAGTGCTCACAATGTCATGGGAGCAGTTACATGATTTATAGTCAGATCTTTCATATAAAAATTTCTTAATAGCAGAATAGTATTGGGAACCTGCTACAGATTGCTTGCCATAGCCTGGTGCAGTGGCTCCCCATCTTTGCCTATTTATAAGTGCTCTCTGATTTACAGCATCCTCAGAAGATTTGCAGTTTGTACTGCTGTGACCTGGTTGGCATCTTAGTTCATATTTAACTAATAATAGAATAGAGGTGTGTAAATTTTTTTCAGATTTCCTTACACAGATTTCCTTTCCTTACCATATTTTCTCTTTTCAAGAAATCGATATGTTCTTCAGACTTCCCTGCTAAGTAAGAAGTCTTGGTTTTGGTGGGAAAATGAGTTGTTTTAATGCATCTGCTTTAGATTTGCTTGCAACAAGCCTAAGGTGGTAATAACACAGGTAAAAGCACTGGCTGCTGCAGACACTGCAAAATGGAGCAATATACCATCAGGGAAAAGAAACCCTGCCAATCCAGGGCAATGGAGTCACAAAATGGGAAGAGGAGATTATTCCAGCATTACACATTTGTCTGCAAATAAACTCTCAGCTGAAGGCAGTGGGAGGGGAATGAGAAGGGATGGGAACAGGGAGGAAGAGAGACCCTTCCAGAGGCCATATTCCTGAGGCCAAGGCTGTGCTTTCATCTCCCAAGAGCTCTGTAAATAAAAAAAGATGGGTCAATGGCCTGCAGTCTGCATCCTCCAAGAATATGAATGGTTGAGCACTCTGGAAGATAGCAGAATTTTGGTTTATTGTGAATTTGGTTCTGGACAAAAAATGCTTGTTAAGTAATCCTGTAGACAGAAGGTTTTTTTCTTATCTACAGGTAAGATTCAATAAAGGAGAGATGCTGCACGACCCACGTGGGAATGCTGTCCTGCCTAGACAGGCCAGGTAAAGTGTGTTCCATTACCTGCCAGGAAGTTTTTCAGCCTGTGGAGCTTCCTCCCTTTGTTATCTGTTCAAGGGACATGATCTCGCCTGACAACACCTTCAGAAACTTTGGTGTCTAAGTTCATCTGAGGTCTCATACTTCCTCTGGAGAAAGCAAAACCAAGGTTTCTCCAGAGTACTTTGTCTTCAGCCATAGCAGTGTGACCCAAATCCCATCCTACACACACATTTCTTTTCAGTGGATACTTATTGTTGGCAGATTTGACAGGATTTTTCTTACTATGGTGTACTGAGAAATGCTGTTCTGGTTATTCTAAATTCAAGGCGTCATTTTTCCTGGCTGAAGAAAAGAGACCTCTGGACAAGTCCATGATCAGAGAACTGCCTCAGTATTCCAAAATTTTGTGCTCTTGAGAACGTAGAGGGTGTTGCTGTTAGGGTTGGAAGGGCTGAGGAGAAGGGTAATGAACGCACACCTCTTTGACATTGAAAGGAAATCTGGTAGTGCTTAGTTTAGAAAGAACAACATAGGGGTTTACTGGTTTTGACATCCCCGAGTGTGGGAGAGACACAATGTTCAGTGTTCCTGCAGCAATGGCGGCACTCAGTGGCTGTGGATGTGCCTGTCTAGGTCGGGACCTCCTCAGTTACAGCTGGGGACCAAGGCAGGGAGCACCCTGAAGGGATCCCCCAGGGCTCTGGGGTAGCCAGGTCCCGTCAGTTTTGTAAAGCACATCTTAGAGGTGGATCAAGGGAGGCAAGGCACTGAGCTGTTGTTTCTGCAAAAGCTGGAAGGCAAAGCTGGAAATTGAAGCCCAAGTTTCAGTGCTGGGGCTATGATTCATCAGAGGGCATTTGAGGTAAATCTACTGATTTACATTTGTGTGAGTTGGATACATCCTTCTGAGGTCTCCTTTTTTCGTATGTTTTGTTTAATTTTTAAATGTCTGCAGGTTGTATGTGCATATTCTAACTCAGGAAAATAAACATCATATAATTTTCTCCATCTTCTACTATTGTTTTTGTAATACAACTACCATACAAGGCAATATTAGCAATTCAATCTCCAAGTTATTTCAGGATTGGTTTTTGGTTTTGTTTGGGGTTTTTTTTTAAGTTAGCATAGCTCATGAGGATGCAACAGAGGTTTCAGATTTATTAATGGAACACTAATGGTCTTCACAATCCTTTTAAGAAGAAAAAAATATTCTTTCTTTTTAGAGCAAGTGAATATTGATCATAGTGTTGGAGTGACTCCATGGGATAATACAAGCACAATAACATGGAGATCAAAGTACATATCCTGAATTCCTAATGCACTGGGAGGTGGCTGTGCAATTAATGCATGTGTAAATCAAGACAGGTCAGGTGATTTTACAGTCCAGGTGAAATCCCAGCCCTTCTAGCTAGAATGTAACATGACATTTTCTATTGCTTCAATGGAACATGTGTCAATAAAAATAAAGTTTACTGTCAGCACAAACTTTAAGTTATTAGAATTTTGTTCTATAACCTGGAGAACACCATGAGTGAGACATCTGACAGCAACTCGTGATTAGAAAGTCAACACCTTTCCTTCTAGGAGCTCAGCAAGGGTGTAGGAATTTGGAATGAGGCACTGGAGGGTAATGTGCAAAAACAAGTGGGAGGCTGTGAACACCTGAACTATTAAGCTTCAGTCTGACACAGAGCCACTCCCCCCACCTGCACTAGTTCCTCTTCAAAGGCACACTAGAACCAGACTGCCCTCTATACCTCTGCTTCACATTTCTCCTCTCCATCAGAATCATACATATCTTCCAGGCATTGCTCATACTCCTTTTATTTCTGGCTTTTCAATGCTCTCCCCCATTCCAGGTACTCCTGGGCACCTCTCAAACTCCTGCAAATACAGTATCAGCACTCATGTGATAATTCTTGTTCTGTCTCACTTTTTCTCCTCCAGTCTGCTGTATCAAGTTGGCTATTTACAGACACTGAGTCTTCTGACTTCTGAACCTCTAGACTGCATGGGATTATGCCTTTCAAGCATTTCTTAGAAGTGTATGAAAAATAAGTTTGTTTGTTGCTTTTTTAATTAAAGCTGAGATTTCAACAGCAAAAAACTTCAGAAGCCATTTTCAGAAAAACTTAGAACAAGATTTTCGTTATTCTTAACTCATAGCCACTGCACATTTCCTTTCCCACTCCTTTCTCTTTTTTTCTATCCCTGAGGAACCTGACACAGGGTGTTAGTGGAAATGTAAGGAAAGAAATTGTCAAGTCCTGCAAAAATGGCCACAAAATGTCACTGGACCACAAAGGAACAATGGGCAACAAGATAGCATAATGGGAATCATGGAAACTTCAAGCTGTATTTTTATTTATAAAGGAGATTAAATGCAGATCTCCCCTGAGGCTCTCATACTACTCCAGTTGGGCTTGAGCACAATTAATGTTTCAATTATTATCTGAATATGCTGTTCCACAAGACAGGCTGAGCCAACCTAAAAGCCTACTGCCCCTCAAGGAGCTGTTCTGTCCCACCTTCTCCCCATCCATTTACACCTAGTGCTTACCTCCCAAATGGCCCTAGTCCTGCACAGTGGGAAAATTCAGCTTCCTGAACAGCGCAACCACCAGCAGTATCCCAGGGAAATTAAATAAAAAAAGAAAGAAAAAAAATTCACCTCAGAACCTCAGACAAGGATCAGTCACAGCAAAGAGCTGGGACTGGGACCATGTGGAGCAATGTGGGAGAGATGAAACAACACAAGCCAAACCACAGCTGAATAGCTGGGACCACCCAGAACACCATTGTTTGCTCTGTGGGATTTTTTTTTTTGCGGGATCAGCTCCTTACTCTGATTTGTTTTGTTGCAGGAATAAATGGCTGATAACAGGAGAGTCAAGGGTATACAACTAGAAATAAACACAGAAGCTGAAAAAGAGCAAGCCACAAATACAATTTCTTCCCTATCTCAAGGCAAGAATCACCTCTTGCCTCACCCCTAGTCCTGGGTGCATGCATGGTGCTATAACATTTCTTTCTTCACCTCCTACTACCACTGTTCCTATAAGCATTGAAGCTATGGCTCCATAAATATGAACAAGTTGCAAAATAAAAGACAAAAGATTTGCAAATTTGCTTGATTTAAATTCTGTCCATTTCAATAGCATGTATGAAATTTCTGCAGCAGCTGGGCCAAGAGAAGTGTGACAACTTCATTGCTTTTCTATGCACAAATTTTAAGAAAAAAGTTTCTGGAGCACAAGGGCATAGTACATATTCATTGCACAGTAGTGAATTTGATTCCACTGTACCAGTTGCACATTTATGAATAAGGTAGGGATATAAAAAACCAGTGTAGGATAGTTCACAAGGTGTAGGATACTTTTGTACTGTTTGTTATCTCACTAAAATTCTTTCTACTGTATTCTAGCATTTCTAGCTTAAAACAAGGTGGTTTCAAACAGAGGAATGAAATATAGTCAGAATAATTAGGATAATCGCCAGGATAAGAAAACAGAGGGGTAAGGACTGGGGATGGAGCACATCAGGACATCTGGAGATACGCTATAGGTACAAGGACCTGTTCAAGCAGTCCCCGCTCCTTTATCCACAGTGCTCACATAACTTTACTGGATTGACAGGGCTCCAATACACATGTAGGAGCAGAAGATTAGGTGCCTGTGATAAGGTTTTTGTCAAAACCAGAGGTACCCATGGATAACCAGGTCCATGTGCTTGTTGCTTAAATGCCAGCCATTGTTCATTAGGCACAGGATCCCTCTTGTGAGCCTGGTCAGAGAACCCAGGCAGCATCAAAGGCTTTTTTGTGCTATGTGCGATAGAAATAACACTGGGGGAAAAAAAAAAAAAAAAGCCAAAACAAAACACCCCTTCCCTAGGTGGCTCACAGTTTAATGAAAAACTATGAGGAAGTAACAAGTAATTCACTTAAGAGTTGGGCTTGTGTGTCCCTTTCAACTCAGAATGAAGTGAGGAAAAACATAAAGGATGAGAAAGTCAGGATATCAACTGGTCACACAAACATGGACTTAGGGCTCTTAAAGAAAACAAAAATCAGCTCTTTCTATTCCAGTTTTATAACATTATTTTTATTTCACTTGACAAGTCTCAAAACAAATCAGTGGAGGGGGGACCCCCTCTTGGGGGATGTTTCTAGTGGGCTACCCCAGGAATCTCTCCAGGTCTCAGTGCTTTTCAGAGCTGCTGGCAGAATTTGAAACAAGACACATACAGTTGCAGTAACTCAGATTGACATTGGTAATTTGGTTAGGGGAACTCACTGGAGCCACATGGGTTAACATGCCTGAACACACTGCTAAGAGCAAAGACCACTGGTTATCTCTTTTGACTACACATTTTCTACCAGCATCACTCCTCTCCTAACACTGTGCACCACACTGCCTGCATGACCAGTGGAGCAGAGACTCCCATACCAAACAAAGTCAGACAGACAGGGAATGATGCTTTCTTCCTGTGGACAGCATTAATGAAGTGTTACAGCCGTTTCCACTGCCATACTCCAGACACGATGCTTACTACAAAATTTTATGTGAACTCAAAAACTCACATGTACTGGTAGTAGCTGTAGAGATTATTTCTGACCAGTTATCTAAGAGAAAACTAAGGGGTGACAGCTCAAAACTGCAGCTGATAGAGGTACTGAAGCATAAAAATGAGGATGTTAAGACATCACTGGTGAGGTTCCAAGATTAAACTGCTTCAACTGATTAACCTTTGGAGAATTTACTTACTGGTGTGGTGGCTTCTCCATCACTGAGCTCTTAACATGATGATGAATCTTCTTCTCAAAGCCAAACTATAGCCCAAAGAAATATTATGAAGCAGAACTTACTGTCATGGAAGTGATCACACCAGATACTACTTTTTAGTCTTTAACACCTATGAATTACTTATTTCCATTATAAATTAACCATATTCTTCTGGGCATCATCAAATCCATCATGAGACTGGGATTTGAAGGCAACATGCAGATACAACAAAGCAGCAAGAATGCAAATGTGTAAAAAACTAATTTAGCCCACCACACCTCTACAGCAGGAGAAATGCACNCAAGCCACCTTTCCAGCCGTGTACAAGTTGAAAGAAAAAGGAGAAAGAAGGAAAGAGATAGTCATAGACACACACGTGACACTTTATTTAGAAAGTTCTGTTTCATTGTAAGTGACTTTTCCTTACCCAGGCTCTAGCACATTGAGACTGAGTAGGTATGGCACTTTAGTTCTACGACAGACTACTAATGTGTCATTTTTCTAGCATAAAGCTCTGGTTGCTTACTTAAATTTTATCTGCAGCTTCTCCTTATTGGGGCAGAGGGAAAAAGTTGAAATAGTAGGCACAGATACAAGTATCTTTATGGTAAAGGGGCTTTGACAGCTGAGGCACTCCGCTCTCAGAGACTCTTTGTCCACTGCAGTTACCTCATGTACTGCAGAAATAGCAGGACTTGACAGAAGAGGTTTGCTATTTTGTTTCCCCTCCTCAGGGAGAAAGGTGTATTATAGAAACAAGTATGTGTAGCTCTTAAGTGTTTCATATATTTTAACAGAGTTGAGTATCTTAAATACTTAATTTTATCTATTGTACATCATTGTGGTTTTTAACTCATTCTACATCTATGCCATTATTCTATGAAGATGTGAGTCCCAGCAGGACTGAAATGCCACCACATAATAAAGCTTCCTCTAAGCTACTGACAGAACAATTTGCATTTCCCTGTCCAACCATTTGAAACTACTTTCTCATAAAAATACTTATTCTTTAAAAGCTTTGCTCATTTCAATCTTAAAAGATTCTTGAGTTAGTGGGCACTTGTTTTTTTTGAGATTGCCCTGAATATTTGGCCAAAAACAGTGCAAGTATTATTGACGCAAACAGGAAGCTTGTCGTTAGCAAAGGTTTTATTGTGACCTGAGTAAAACCTTCTTTTCCATTCTGGTGACAGTCCATTGCCACCCATGTCAGACAGTGATGTCTGGGACAGTGCTAGCTGTGCCAGCTGTGGCTGAGCGCTGTTGAATGTCTGTCTCTGACGGGGCATCTGTTGGGTGTGACTGTCCCCAGGCCCCAGACTTCACTGCGTGCACAGCGTAGTTCAGGCTTGTGCTCTCCATCCAGCCCCACGAGCCTGACAGCGGATTATACAACATCCCATTCACGGTCTTGACTGAAAAGCCATCTAGGAAAGAAAGAAGCCATATAAAGCAACTGATGTTTTTAAATATTGTAAGCCACTGCAACATGAAGCTCTTTAGAACAGCAAGCCTGAAACACGCTTCTTTCTCCAGGCTGGGGAGGAAGCTGGCCTTTGTCAGACACCCCCACATGCAGTGCCACTGGCATCGCTGGTGACAGCAGGCCCTGCTCCTGGCAGTGGCTGCAACAGCTCCATGCCAGGCCATGCACCAGCAGCAGCTACAGGGCTCTGCTGGAAAGCCCAGGCTCACCCCTCCACATCTGGGTGACTGGTTACGTATTCTGTAGGTGGAGGCATGTTTCCTATTGACATCACATGCTCCAAAATCAAAATCTCTGTATATCTTTGGAAGGATTCTGAAGATTCCTTTTAGGAATGGAAAAATGTAAGAAAAAGGCACATGAATGCCATCAAGGACTCGGTGCAAATAGAGTGATTTATCACTCCCAGCTGAGCAGCACTCATGGATCTGCTGTGTCCCAGCAGGATACAGGATGGAAGGCAGAAAAGAAACACCCTATCAAAACAAATCACTCCACTTCACCTGCTTCTCCTTTCAAAGGAAGAACTTAAGGAAGCACCAGTATGTGAACCAGAATTAGTCATATTCCTTATGGCATCACTGCAAAGTGCCAAGAAAAGACCTTGCCAAGAGAATAGCTCCACTCATACTTCAGCTTCTTTGCAGTGAACTAGAGCAAAGTGAAATACTTGGTGAGAGGGTTTTAAAACATCTGCAGTCGAGGAAGGAAATGGGCAGAAGTCTTCTCAGCTTAGTGCTCTGTCTATTTTAAAAACAATCAAACCAGGGTAAGTTAATTAGAAATAATTAAAATCAGTATCACAGAGTTTCTCAAGAAGTGAGTACTGAATTTGCGGTAGGTTTCATCTTCATGTTTTGGAACAAATATTTTAGTAACATAATATGAATAGAGAACATGGAGCAGCAAACCAAATATAAAAACGCCTCCTCCCAAAGGAAAGGCAACAAACAATGCAGTGGCAGCAATGCAGCCCCAGAGTGCCAATGCAGTTATTTCCTCAAACCTGACCCAGAGCATATGAACCACTTCAGAGCATACATTCTGTCACCAGAACACAATGGAAAACATTGGATTTTTTAATTTAGGCTATTAAACAGAGGGCAGCTGCAACAGTGATTTTATTCAAGAAATCACTGCATTCTTAGGATTCCACTTAATTTATTTTATGCAAAATCCAGAAAGCAGCAGTGTCTTTTAACCAGGAATGATACTCTTAATATCTGACTGTTAACTCAAGCAGGAAAAGCTGTGTATTGTTGGTAGCACTTGCCCCACCTAACTTATCCTTTTGGCATTTCTGCAGGGACTATTCAGATATCTCTCTGCACTCCCACCATCTGACCTGAAACTTACTTGATTCCAGGATGCGCTCCAGCTCTTCCGGGGGAACAAACTTCTCCCACTCATGTGTTCCTTCTGGTACAATGCCCATTATTTTTTCTGCAACCACAATTCCCAGGACATAGGACAACTGTGTTTTATTGATGGTTGTAATGAATAAAGAACCTTCAGGCTAATTAAAATATTAAAATGTTCAATTAGAAGAATTTTAATTTTTTTAAATTGTAAATTTAGTCACATTAAGACAGATAATTTGTCTATGTCAAAGTCTACACAATGCAAGAGCAAGAAGTCATTTCATCCCAGGATAGATATTTATGAGTATAGCATTCTAATACAAGAAAGAATATAATGTTCTAACAGTATGACTCAGAAGTCTTCAAAGAATCAACATAATCAGGTCTTGGGTGGTCTAAAAACTATTTTGTAGCCCAAAGAAGATCTAGAAAAGTCACTTATAACGCTTCCTGCCCAGGAAATGGACAAGTAAAAGGTATTAAAGCATATAAAATATCTATTGTGAAAAAAAAAACAAAACAAAAACAAACCCAAAACAAACACAAAAAACCCACAAAAAACCCAACAAAGCAAAAAAATCAAAACAAAACTGCAAACCACTTTTCTAATTGAAACCAAAGTAAAATGTGAAATGCTTCCTTAATTTTTGAGACAGCTAAATGCCATCCCATGCTTGTTTTAATAATTACATGGGCAAAGAAACAAAGCCAGAAACAAATTCTAAGTCCTTAAAGGACTGTTTGTTAGAAATAAGGAATAATTTCTTCGTCCCTAGCAGGCTAAGAATTAGTAGTGCATTCCACTGAAATAATTTATATTTCTTCTGTTGACCAGAAAGATAAAGAGATGAAAGAAAAGCTGCCACTTGTGTGCTGAGCCTACTATCCTTCTTTGCAAATGAACTAATATCAAGATGAATAACCACCTGATTATCTCCAAAGTCTAACTAGGAATCTTTAAAAGCAATCCAGGATCTTATCTGATGTGATGCTAGTGCTGGAATAAATATGTGTGTTAGAAATATAATTACAGAGTTCCCATGCAGTCTGAGGCACAGCTGTCCTTCAGCAGCAGCACTGCCACATTTTGTCTCACCTGAGTGAAATCAGATGCAACCAGGTTTCTTAAGGTCCTGATGCAATGCAACCCTGCAATGCTACGAAATACCCTAACATTTTTCTGAAGCTGAGTTGGGGAAATAAATTTCTCCTAACTTTAATTACTGAAGTTGGGAAGATGTATTTGCATCATGAAAAAGAATGGAAGGCACTTCTACAATGTGTTTCTGACTTAGTGGAGAAATGTGTGCACATGTGTTTTCACACTCCTTTTAAAAAGCCACAATAATAAAAGAGAATAAAACTTCCCAATAATGAAAGCAAAAACTCTCTTACCTTTAACACCTGAGAGCAACACTTGATAAACATTTCAAGGTCAGCCACATGCTCCACTACTTCAGAAGCTACAATTACATCAAAGGTTTCCATAGACTCCTCCACAATCTCCTCCAGTGAACTCGACTTGTACTGTATTCTCTTGTCCAGGACCGGATCAAATGACTTGTGCCGATCTGCTGTTCTAATGTTGTCCTCCACAGGATCAATTCCAGTAACTGAAGCTCCCAGTCTACCTAAAGGCTAATAAAAAAGAGTACAATTTATTCTCTGCGTGAAAACAACTTACTTAAAGGTTTCTGAAACTTTGCAATGTACATATAAGATGCAGAAAGCATCCATCAGAGAACAAGACAAACAACACTAAATGATGAGCTCTGATCTGGCAGATTTATTTTAAATGTTTATTAAAGCAAAAACACCCTTAGATTTGGGAGAGGTGGTATTAATTTTCCTAGAAAATTATATACTGGACTATACACACATGTAAATTGTCTTTTAGAACAATTTGTTCTGAATCCATTTTGTTACACCAAATAAAGATTTCTTCCACTACTACTCTCTGACAGAGGAAAAACAGAGGGGGAAAATCAACACAGTAATTAAAAGGGGGAAAACAATGCCGTATTTAATTACTGTCATTACTTTCTTCAACATCCACCTGTAATGGTAAATCCTCATATCTTTTTAATGGTTACTTAATATATGATTATCTCTGGGACTTTCTCACTGCTGAGAACTAAACACTGATGTTTACTAGGATAGCATCAGCCTTGGCTGTCACTCAGGTTTCTCCAGTGTCTTCTTACGCCAAGGTTAACACCTTAGTCATCACCTCTTTTGAAACTGAAACAGGCTGCAGAACATGACCACATGTATGATATTCCAACCTGAAATTCACCAGTTGTTTAGCCTGAGAAGGTGATGCAGCACATCAGTTTTGCCAGCATTGTTGAAGAAACCCTCAAAAGACTACAAGATTTTGATCAAAAGAGGGGAAAAAAAAAAAAGAAAGAAAACATGGGGGAGATTCAGATCCATTTGTAACACTTCACTTCAGATGCTGATGAAGTTCCCAGAGAAAGTCAGCCAGATCTGTAACCCTAAATTCACAAACCATTCTTAGTCTATTGATGGGACACAGCACTGTTCAGATCCTGTGTGGACAGTGGTCCACCACAAACAGTAACTTCTCAGTCCCAAGTTTGTGCAGATGTCTCTGGAAGCAGCTGTAACATCAGCCCCTGTACCACAGGAAACTCTACTGACACAGGAGAGGTATGTTTTGGGTGCTTGACATTATTCCATGCATTTCCCATGAGATCAAATCAAAGGCGAGAATCCCCCCACCCCTATAATAAAAAACTGAAGATAAGCAATTCAAAGAAATGAATGCATAAGAACAAGTTTGTAACAGAAATTACTTTTTTGATAGCAAGTATGTCATGATTCCATATATTCTTGCCTAGACTCATAAAGTAAAAAGAGAAAAATAAAGAAAGAAATACTCAAGGACTTTTTCATCCTTCTTCCCCTCTCCTTTTTACAGTGCTTGAAATCTTATTTTCTTGATGAACCTCAGAATTTTAGAATTTGTCATTACCAACTCCCTCATTCCCTGTAAACCACCACCACTATGCTACCCAAATACTCTATCGGCTTTGTAAGAGTGCACTGCACTCCACTCAGTAATTAATACATCATAGAAGAGAAAAGGTCCTCCTTGGAGCATCAGAAATTAAGCAGTGTAATTAGTACAATTCAAATATGTTGCATGCTTTTTAACAAGAAAACACAGAGCACACTGTTTCTTACCTCACTTAGCAGTCCTCCACCGCAGCCCACATCAAGAATCTTGATTCCAGAAAGTGGATTTCCCAGATGATAATTACTACTCATGCTCAACAGAGTATCTCTGAAAGAAAAGGAGTGTGATTAAGGTCAAACCCACAAGGTGCTTTAGTAGATGCAATATGTAGTTATCTTAAGTACTGGTAATTGGTTTTCTTTTACAATATTTTCTGAGGTTATGCAGAAATAGTACATATTTTTAAAAAATCTCCCTTCAAAACCATACCTAATAAATGGCACTCTAATATCATTCATAGAATGAAGGGCTGCATACTCTCCTTCTTCATCCCACCACTTATGTGCAAGGAGCTGGAATTTTTTCACTTCCTTTGAATCCACTGATGAGTGTGAAGTGCTGAAAGGTCTCTTCACAGTGAACCTAAATAATGAAAGCTAAATGTCATTAAACCAATACCAACATTTCATGTCAGCAAAAATATGGGAAAAACAAATACTGCATCAGAAAACGCAAAAAGGTAAAACTCATGTTTCTTTAGAGACTCGAGTTATACTTGTTTAGTAGCATACTGATATTATACACGGTATGGGTAACACATCTTCCCAGACAGATGGTTGTATGCCTGTAATTTTTAAGTTGGCAATTAGTAAAACAAGAGTAGGCCACATCAAACATTTAAACATGCGAGATATAAAAACAGCTCCACATGACACTGTCATGAAGTCAAATTAAATTGCTACAGAAAAGGGCAGTCCTTCTCACACAGGGTTATTTTAGATACAATACTTACGTGCAGCTTTTCATTTCAGTCAGAGAGATAGGCAAGGTATTACTGGATTTCAGTTGTATTTTCCTGTTGTAATCCTGAAGGACACTTCTCAGACCTGTCTGAAAAGACAGATCAGCACGGTCATCTGCACAAATAAAAGACAACCGAATGGAAAATATCTGCTTTACAAGAACTCAGAAAATACACAGTTGTAACAGTGCTGCTCTAGCACAATACTAACCACGCAAATCTTTGCACATTTGCCCACTATTGTACTTAGGGGAGCTGGGGATTAAATAAAAGAATGTATGCTACTTCACCACCCCAGTACTCCTCAAATGCCATGTTTCAGAGACTGAATGCAAGGACCTTTTTATGCAACTGAAATGTTTCAGTTAGTGTGACTTTCCCCAAAGTGTTTACTCTGACCATAAGCTGTGCACACACAGAAACACGCACTTAGCAGCACTGGGTTGGAATGAGAAATACAAGGCCGCATACTCATTTTGCATTGTACGAACTGGTAAGGAAACCTAAGCAAAAAACCCTCACGGACGGTGCGCCGACAGGCCAGGAACACTATCCTGCAATTGCTCTCCACTCCTGCTTAGCCGGCGCGGGGCTCTCACTGCAACAGCGAACACTCGCTCACAGCCAGCTGCTGCCTGGTCACCAACAGCCCCCGAATCCCAGCAATGCCTCACTGTACGCTGACTAAAGCACCCCCTGAAGATGATTTTAGGACGCAGCGAGCGATGGAGTGATCTAGACACCTCTGGACTCCGCAGGAGGCGGCAGGGGAACACCACCTTCCCGACGGGCCGGCACCGGGCCGGCGCTGAGCACGCCGGGCTGCTATGGGACGCAGCCAAGATGTGCCCGACACACGCGCGGGGCCGCGGCGGCGGCAGGTTTGCGGGGCTCCGCCGTGGGGCAGCCGGCGAA
>VZRL01003134.1:82471-109810 GCA_013397895.1 Origma solitaria | reverse complement strand
CCGCTCTCGCCCCGCCCCGGTCCGCGGCCGGCGGTGCCGGCTGCCTCGCGGGGCGGGCGCCGGGAAGGTTCCGCACGGCGCTGGGGCCGGGGAGAATGCCAGTCTCTGCGGTGGCGCTCGCTTCCAGGGCTTCACCTGGAGCAACTCTGCTTACATGTGTGCTCCCTTATTCCTGATCCTTCCGTGTCTCGGAACACGAAAATGCCCGCAGGCAGAGGCTCGTTCAGATGACACAGCGACGAGCCCACAGCTTTCAGTCCGTTTCATTACCAAGAAACACACCAGACTTGCAGGGGACGGCCCAAAGAAGGAGACTCCTCGCCCCGGGGCAGGCTCGGGGGGAAGCGACCCCGCCGCCGGCACTGCGCCGCTGCGGCCTGGAGCACAAGACCTGGGCTCCAGCGTGGCTGGGCCCGAGGCAGGCTCCCGAGGCTTCCTCTTGGGAGCCATCCAGGCGGGTTTGCTGCTGCCTCTGTCAGAGGCTGTCGTGTCACGGGTTGCAGACGAAGTCCAGGCAGCGGCCCAGGAAGGAGAAGGCTCCCTTCCCTGCTCCCTCGCAGGCACTGCTGCCCAGGGCCCCGAGCTGAGGTTCAGGTGAGCAGCCCTAGCAGTTCAGGGCTGACATACAGGGAGCCTCTCCCTCAGTGTGAGCTCCAGCGCTTTCAAATCCTCATGGAGAGCTAGATTAACATGCTTATCATGGAAAAGAATTAAGCCAGTTTTTTTAAAGATTCGTTTTCTGACACTTTATTGAGCTGCAGGTCCAACAAGAAAGCCCAGTGAAAACCAAAGCTGGCTGGAAGGGAGCGGTGCAGAGCCAGGCAAAGATAAGCCATGAAAGCAGAGCTGAGTGCACTCCTGTGCTTGCCAGGCAGATGATCACAGGCCGGGTTCCATGCCGGGCTGTGTGGACACTGGCATCCACAAGCAGGAGACACGGCCTGCACAAAGCCAAGGGCAGGAGCTCCAGGCTGCAGGAAGTTTGGAATAGTATAACCAGTACTGGTTTGACTTTCTCTTCCCTCTAGTTCCAGCCTGCTTTATTAACTGACTTTGCTTGGTGCTACAACCCTCACTGCTTGAAATCTTCCTGTTTACAGGTCTTCTGTAAATACAGTATAATTCATGTAGCAGTTAAAGTTTGGATTTTTTTTTCTTTTTAAAGCTACATAAGGACTGCTGAAAGTGCTTTTAAAAACTTGTCTTGACAGCAATTAAATATATGGCAAACCTGCCTCACTTCTCTACTCACCTGCTTTCTATGCAACAAAGCTCATGGTGCACCAGTGTTGAGTCATTAGTAACACCTCCGAGCTACTTAAAAAAACAAAGCTCCAAGAAATCCTTTATGCTAGGATAGTCTCCTTAAGAGACAAAACTAAGCCTTCCTTCAAAGTAGGTATCTGTGTATTATTCAACTTATTACTTGTCATTCATTTTGCAAAGCAAATGCAAAATCTGAGCGAGAGAGCCAAACCTTACGTTGCAATTGCTTTTATATTTGTGATTTTAAAATCAGTTACAAGCAATTAAATACATGCACACTGGCAAGTACTCTACCTAACAGGATAAGCTCGTTTCAAACTAGAAGTAGGTATTCCATGAGACAGAGCCTCAAAGACAGAACAGATTTTATATTACTGTGTCATATTTCAAAACATGTGTAGTTTGAAGTCAGAATATTTTACTCAACTACTCATTTTTGGCCTATCCTTGGCCACAGCTAATTCTTGCTTGTCCATGGTGTAAGCAGGAACCTTGGGGCACATACTGATATTGGCTTGGTTGTATTCATCTTCAGAACAATTTGCATGGAAATCATGGTTGATTCCACACCATCCCTTCTTTATTAAAAAAGTTTTCACAGGAAATGCCTCCAAATGTCATGTTGCTGCATGAGATTGAAAATCCTACGTATTGCTTTCCTGTAGTGCACTGAAATGTGTTTGCAGCATTCACTTTAAAATGATACATTCCCATTTTTGTATGTATTTGCACATTTTTGGATCACTTCAGATGTATGGAATTGAAAGAGAGGTTGTTATTTTAGCCTTTTCTGGTGAAAGACATTCCTAAGGGAGTTTCCAAAGCCCAAAGAAGTGTAACGTACGTGATGCTGACAAGAGTACCGACATGTATTTGATTACTGAGTGAGAAGTAGGCCATTATAGTAAGATTTCTGAAACAGTTAAATACAGAGATCGTATGCTCTTTTTATTGGCATACAGTCACTACCCATATAAGTGCATTTGTGTCAAAAAAATAATTTTCATATTTACAGGAAGTGACAGAATTCCAGTTGTTGGCAGAGTATATAAAGCTTTTCATACACAATCTTTTTTATTATTAGACAGAGAATATAAAATCTGAACTGAAAATCAAATTCAATGCATCCTGGAAACTGTATTCCTCAACAGCTTTTCTTAAGCTTATTTCAGGTTTCTTTCTGTCTCTCACAAGACATCCTTCTAGGACATCTGAACTGTTAGGCTACCTACTTTTCCAAAATTCCTCACTCTTACCCAGAGCCAAGAGTGTAGTGAGATTGGATTAATACATCACTATTTATATCCCTACCAATGCAAGTAAAAGTCATGTGTTGTAAATTATGCCTTATTTTGCTAATAAATATGACTGCTTACTCTATGTGAAAGGATATAATTGGGGGGGGGGTGTTATAACTGATTATTTTTCTTTAACAGTGTTTTGATAAACATGCATGTATTCACTAGCCATTAGCTTGCTTATTAAACACATAGTTCAAATGTGTTTCTTTGCACTGAAGCAGTTTATTTCTTCATCTTATTTATGAAAAAATTACAGTGGAAAAAAGCTGCATAGCTGAATTCTGATTTAGTTAAATGGATTAATCTGTTCATGAAGACATGCTTTTCAAGTTGCCTGTACTAGTATAATTTTTTCTTAGAAGATACAGCCAATCAAAGAGAACTTACTATGATGTTAAGCCTTTTACCTTTTTCACAATTGGTGTCATACCAGCCCTTTTAGGCACAGATCTCTCCCTGAATTCATGTTCTTCTGTAACAGTCACTGGCCTAGAGTTGGATATTGTTGGTTGGTTTTTTAACCTATATTATTTCACACTCTTGTTTCTACAAGCAATAGTCAATTACCTTAAGTAGGTAATCAGTGACCTCTTTCACTGTATGGTAATATTAAAATCAAAAATTTAGTGAGATTGCTAATACATCAATGTATTAGCTTTACAGGAGTCACAATTCTTGTAACACTAAGAACCAGTTTTAATATTCACTACACATTTAATGCATGTGCCAAAATGTAAAGTTAACTTATTGTCAGTTTTCCAATGTGTACTGAGTGACATTTATAAACGTATTCCATAAAAACATCTAAAATTCTGAGACGTGTGTAATATCCCTGAACATCCAAAGATCTCTCTGAAAACTGGGTGAGGAATATAGTTCCAGAGCTTAACACTGCCACATGAGATCAGTTAGTCCCACATATTCCTAATGGGGTTCAGTCTGTTTAAGTATAGCTTGTATTACAGTGACCCATATTTTACACACACAGCATATAGTACTTGCTAGACCAAAAGAAAAAAAATTATTAAAAATCTATTACACATATATAAAGAAAAATAAGATGTCTTTTCTCTGTTCTTCCACACCCCCAATAAAGTAATCTCATCATGTCCATGGATTACATATTCTGACAAGTGTTTAACGTTAAATCTTTTTCAAGTACTTTAAAAATTTCTTATACCAAAAAAGCTGCCTTTTTCTTGTTTTTCTAAGTACTTTCTACCATTTAACACAAAATTCAGGTGCAAGAATTTTAAACAAAAAATGAACTAAAGAGCTTTATTGACATCACAGTACATTCAATAGTAATTTTAAGAACATTACAGCTGAAAGAGAATGGCCTGTTTTATAGTCTTAATAAGCACTACCGTTCTTGAAAAAATGTAATACAAAGAAATCCTATTAGGTATTTATTTCTGAGCAGCATTTGGAAAAAATACACCTATTTACAGATAAAAAAAGGATTCTGGTTTCACCTACATAGCCACAATGTGCCTCTATAATGAGACAAGCCTTTTATAACTCATGGAATTTTTAAACATCATAGCACTGGTGCCATATATTCCTCAGCGTTTACGACGAAGAGGAGTTGCTGATCTGAAAAATAAAGGAAAAGGGGGAAAAAGTTAATTGGAAAAAATAGAAGACCCCCAAACCCACACACACTTTAGGCTCAGTAATTAATAGTTTTAAAAGATTGTTCCAAAGTTACTTTTGCCTAAGACAAAAAGTTTAATAAATACCATACTTTATTTAAAAAGTTCATATGCCGTACACATGAAGATGAATATAAAAAAACTTTTTAAAAGTCAGACAAAATACTTAAAAAGTATACTACCTTGATCGTGACTTAGACTTGTGTTTGCGGCTTGCCTTCTTACCAGACCTTTGAGATTTCTCCATGGAGCATGACCGAATATGCTTCGATTTCTTAGCCTTCTTTTCTTTACTGCTTCCTGGTGATTCAGAACTACTCCTTGCACTAGATTCAGAGCCTGATCGTTTTTTGCTATCTTTGGTAGTAATTTTTTTGCTTTCTTGTCTGGAATCCTGTCTTATTATTTTCACACATATTGAATCACTGCGAGAGAAAGTTCTTTCACTGTCTCTTTTTCTCTTTAATCTACCGTCATCATGATTGCCAGCCTTACTTTCTTTTTCCTCCTTTTTGGGCTTATCTTTTCTTTTTTCCTGATCTCTCTCCCTTTCTCTGTTCTTTTTTCTTTCTTTATCTACACCTCCACCCTGCTCCTTCTTCCTTTCCTGATCTTTACCCTCATTTTTATGCTTGTGCCTATTTCCAGTAGGGCTTCTACGCTGGTCTTCAGCTTTACGTCTGTCCCTGCTCCTGCTGCGGCTCGCACGGTTGGCTCGCCGGTCTCTTGAGCGGCTGCCGCTTCTACGTCTATCCCAGCTTCTCTCTCTTGAAGGACTCCGATTTCTCCGCCTCTCTCCTCTTTCAGCACTGTGATTTCTACTAGATCTTCTCCTTTCCCTTATTTTCTCCCTGCTCCTACTCCTCTCTCTCCTATTTCTGTGGGAGTAACTCCTGCTTCTGCTGCGCCTAACCTTGTGTGATGGTGTCCTACTGCGACTGTGTCTCTTCTTCCTTTTGGGAGAGGAAGAACGCGAAGAGCTGCGACTACTACCTGAGCTAGTGCTATAGGATGAACTGGATACTGTGCTGCTACTGCTGCTGCTCCTGCTATTGCTGCTGCTGCTACCACTGCTAGAACTTCTTGACCCACTTCTTCCTGTCCTCTCTTTGCCCTCTTTCTTGAGTTCTATGTCAGGTGCAATTGAATTTGGAGATCTTTTCTTTTCATGAACCATATCTGCTTCAATTTCTTTTGCCTCCTGTGTTGCTAAGTTACTATTTTGTTCTTTGTTGATAAATTCATTCATCTCTTTTGAAACTTTTTCATTTTGTAGCTTTTCTTCTGAAAAAGGAAGTACACAGAAGAAAAAATGCAATTAATTTGGAGCAGTATGTCAGTAATTTCCACATCATTACTTTGACAAAAACAAATTTCCAAGCACCTTTCATAATACTTATAATTAAAACACTGCCACCATACCAGCTACTTTTACCAAACCACTGGTTTGTTTTTTTCCTTGTAATTTTAGAACGATGGTCCTCTTGGTTTACAAAAAGTGTAGAACCCAGATATTTTTAGCAATTCTTGATGTTATTTCATGTTTCAGTGGTTTAAGGTGAAGTTCTCAAACAAATAACCTGGAACACCGGAACTCCCAAATTCATCTACACACAAGACTTTTTCCTTCTGCAACCTTTCTGCACACCTGATTCTCCCCTTCTCCTTCCTACAACACTCCTCTAGAAGTACTGATGCTTCCTTCCTGGCTTTCTTCCAGCCCCGTTCATCTGGGTTTGAGGCTTAATTACTGTCTGCTCTGAAGTTGTGTTCCTCACATGCTGAGACCCTCAGTGCATTTTCCAGAGGTTTCCAAAATAAAAATTAGTTCTATTCAACCTAGGATCCTTTGCATCACTGGCCAACTTTATCTCCCCATTTTAAATTGAACCCAGAAAAAATAACTGACATATAACATTCTTAGCCCTAAAATGGCCTTTTGATGTGGGCCATCATTTCCTGAGTTAATTTATGAAATAAAACTGCATCCAGAAACCCAGAGTGATCCAAATGGCAGGTGATGGTCAAATTTAAACCAGAAAACAATTCCAGCTGGTCCCTGAGTTATTAGGCAATACAGGCAGAAGCCAGTGTATGTTAGAAAATGCTGTATTGTCCATTAGAAATCTTCTGCCTTTCCAAAATGCTGCTACAAATGAGACTCTGCATTAGCATTCTTCAGTATTTTGGATGTATAGAATCAGCTGCTTTATATTCTATATTTGTATTTCTGCAAACAGTCCCACAGAGATGTCTCCACATGACATCTGGCTTCCTGCACTAGGAAGACAGAGGTCACAGGCCACCACTCAGTCACTCTCCATATGGCTATCCTTTTATGCATACATCTCAAAATACTCAGAGAGACAGGAACATTAAGAAAACCAAAAGTTTAGCTAATCCAGCCCTTTTATTAAAGGCTCCATATGTCTTATTTTCAGGCCTTTAAATAAAAAGCTAAAGGTGGAAACCATAAATTTTACATTCTATTGTAATAGCACTTTCTCCTTCAGCGTATGAACTTGGTTCGTGACTTCTTAACATTGCATCCATCTCTAGACAGCTCTTCACCACTGAGAGGCGACTGTTCTACCCTTCTGACCTATGCTATTGGTACGAAAGGACAAACCTTATATTTGTACAGAGAAGCAGAAGTAAATCACAGGTTTTGGGTTTTGGTTTTTGTTTTAATTAAAAAGAATATTATTTATAGATTTTGCTTTGTATTTTTTGGCCTAAAACATGTTTCTTGGCCATCATTTACATATACTAAGTAGTAAAGTCCATATACAGCAGCACAGTAAGAAGTCATTATTGACATGATTTACCTTCTAGCTGTTTTTCTAGTAGTAGTTGCTGTTCTCTCTCTTTTCTCCAAAACGCTTCCTGTTTTTGCCTTATTCTGTGTCGTAATTCCTCATCATCAGTATCAGATGATTCAGAGCCTCTGTCACTCCTCTCATCTTCACTGTCTCCTGATCCATAACCACCCAGTCCACCTGCGTGCATAAAGTCCAGTCTATCACGAGGAAAGATTAAGCTTTGTTCTTAATACTTCTGTGAGGCAAAGAGGAGAGTAACATTGCCCTTCCTTCACTTCCTTGTCTCTGAAGAAGCCACTTTATTCTGGTAAGTGCCAGTGTTGTTTGCCAGTGTGTTCAAGGCCCCCGTATCTGCATTGATGCTCACTGTCTGGTTCTACTCCTTCTGGAACAGCTTGTCTGTTTTCAGCAAGCAACCACTGTGACCACGGTACTTTTTTCCATTGTATGGGAAGGCAAAAACGCTCCCTGTGGAGATTGTAACAGTCCCTGCCTCTGTGTCAGCAACTGGACAGAAAATGCCCGGGATCTTTCCCAGAAGACATCTCTGAAATGACTTCAGCTGCCTCCGTAGTCCAAGGCTACAGAAATTCTGAATGCCATATCAATTTTTCCATATGGTTTAGAAAACATTGCACTTTGAAAGGTATGGAGATGGAATAGAAACAGACTTTCTTCTCCCCCAGAGATATTAGTAACTACTGGACTGATAAGGATAGAGTCAATTTAAACATCTGACATGGATTTCTTTCAGTCTGAGGTCCTTAGGATCTTTACTGAGTTAGTTTTGAAACATGAATACTTGTGATGATAACATTGAATTTAACTCATCAATATTCCATGTAATGAACATGTAACTGATCACTGACACTGCTGTAGTATGAGTTAGATGATAAAAATCATGTTGGGAAAAATCTCTTGCAGTAGTGTCTCAAGCTGGAATTTCAATCTCTCTTTCCTGTGTTGTTTCTGGTAGTATATGATATGGGAGCCTTTGTGCTTATGTAGCTTTTCAATAGAATAATAATTACAAAGATTATAATATTTTTATTTACAGACTTCCACATTACTCTTCTATCAACTTTCCTCTCTGGTTTGGATGGATCAAAATAGAAGAAAAATATGAAATAGTGTTTCTCTCTTTGAAGTTTGCAGTGTGCTTCTGAAACTATCATACTTTGAGAAGTATATTTATGTAAAATTTTTACATATTTTCAAAATTAGGGCAAGATTCTCATATACTAAATCACACTGCCTAGTCCTTTACTCCAGCAACTATCCCACTTACATATCAGTAGGATCACCTGTGG
Organism: Origma solitaria; assembly: GCA_013397895.1. Taxonomy (NCBI): domain Eukaryota; kingdom Metazoa; phylum Chordata; class Aves; order Passeriformes; family Acanthizidae; genus Origma; species Origma solitaria. The sequence goes on along the minus strand of VZRL01003134.1, from coordinate 101,456 downwards.
AACAAACAAAGGTGCTGATAATCACAAAGTTATCAGAAAGTGACCCATACTCCCAGGCAATAAAATCTAGTTTCAAAATGCAATTTCCAGAAATGCAAGGCAAAAGTGAAACTCCCCCTTTAAGCCCTCTCAAAAATAAGGAACATACTTACCGAGTCCAGTGAGGGAAGCCAGTGCACTGGACTGTGCCAGCTGTTTTGCAGGAGCTTTGTATCACATCAACAACAGGAACAACATGTTAACACAAATAGCCACGATTTCATAGTCATGAGTCTATGGTATTGTTAAATCTACTACTATTGCTGTTCTTTGGAGGGAGAGAAGAAACATTAAAAATGCATCATCCATTTAAAACCACTTCTAGATTTTTCTGACCATGAAGATTTAGAATTTAACTGCAAATTAACAGTGAACAGAAAAAACCAAATATATACTCATAAATCACTTTTCAAGTTAACAGCATCTGCACATAATTTTCAACTTCAGTAGTTACATACTTAATTTAACTCTGTTATGTTAAAATAATCTGTTCTGTAAGTACAATACATGTTAACAGTGAAAGCAAATTAATTACTAATTGAGGACTCAAAGTTCATCCCTTTTCAACTTCTGAACAGCTTTGAGATAAAGATGATAGTAGTAAGAAACAGCTACAACTCAGGAGCCATTGACACAGGTACCATTTTAACTGAAATGAATTGTATGAAAAAAATGGAATAACTCAAGTAACTCACAATAACACTGCACAGGACAACAGTATATGATTGCTGGATTTGAACTCTACCAAGTTGGATGCATTATACTGGAATTGTTCTTGAGGGAGAACTATGGAGGTTAAATGTTCTAAAGACATGCAAATACAGAACTTTCGCAGAAAATACTAAAAAGAAAAAAAATGGAAAACCCGGCATACCTTTAGTTGCTTTACGGTGAACATCTTTGGCCACATAATAGATTTCTTCATTTGTGACATCTAAGAGAATCTCGGTCAGCAGCATTTTTGTCAGCATCATCTGAAGCAAAATGCATATACAGTTAAAGGCCAAAACATCTTGAATAAATGTTGCATTCAAATTATATCCATACAGTTTAACTTCTTTTAAAGACTAGGAAAGTGATCTCCTGCACATTTTCTTTAATGACTTCTTTCAAGAGACATGTCTAAAAACCCAAAGATTGAAACTGTTTAAATGTGACCTGATCTCACAACTTCCAAGTTTGGATTTTGACTGTGAACTGTGCATGTATTGCACACAGCTATCCAGGGCACTGATCCTAATGTCTAAGATGATATAACAAATGAATATGTAAATCAGAAATGTACTTGGACTGATTCCAATTATTCTTTTGAAAAATAAAGAGCACATTTCTCACTGGTATGCTGCCTGTAAATATCATCAGAGGTTACTTATAAAACATTTTATTATTACATATTTACTACAAAAATTGAAATGGTGGTAGCTAGCTCTCCAAGTTTATGTCTGGTCACATGCTCTACAAAAATACATTAATCAAATTTAGTAGAATTCAGGGCCTTAATTATCAATGATTCAGTTGTACAATTTGCATTCAACTGTGATTTCAAAGTATGAAGGTTGTGCAGACATAGTGAAACTGTTGCTAATCTAGGATTTAGGTTTCTGGCACTTCCTTGCAAGTATACATTTCTTACATTCCCTTTTACAGGAACTGATGTTGAAGCACAGATTTGAGATGGGTGCATTTAATCACTAAAAGTTTTCAGAAATTTGGTAAGTGAAGCAAAACCACAGAATTAATAAAGATCAATGTGAAGATTACAGTCATTACATCCTTTCACTACTGTGCTAAATATGAGTGTATATAACCTATATCCTTGTTTCTATGAGAAAGACAGCATTATGAAGACACATGCAAATATAACCCTGCTTTACTGTACAATACATACCAAACCTCTATTGACAGTATCAGGCATAGAAAAAGTGATTTATTTTGATATGCCCAAAAAATATGAGCAATTAAACAAAAATACTTAGTGGGAACTACATTATTAATACCATTTGATACTCCTTTTCTTCTTCTGTCATTTCTGGTTCACTTTGCTCCTCTTGAGGAGCTGGGGATGGACTCCTGCTGATTTTCCCAACACTTACAGCTTCTGTGTTTTCAGCATCTTCATCTTCCTCATCACTGTCCTACAAGAACAGCATCATATATTTCAGGAAGAATTTAAATATCAAAGTCCTTAGTTTCTATTTGCAACAGTCAACTTCATTTACTTTATACTGAAATCTGTATTTCAGTTATCATAAAACCATTTATTTTCTCCCTTCCTAAAAAATATGCAGGTACCTCTACCCACACAAGCTAAGAAAATACTTAGTTGTCAGTTCCCTGCCAGAAACGTACTTTGAACTATAAACGAGATAACTGCTAAAGTGACGGCAATTGGCTCAGTTTAGCAAAAACAGGTATCTGAATTTTTTCAGCTGCTGATCTAGAATTCTGACTTTCAAAGACTCTATACGTTAAAAAAAAAAGCCAATTTTATTCTTGTTTCTTTGCTATTAGAGATCAAATTATATACTTCTACCTCTTAGTCATTAAAACTTCAAAACATCAAGTAATTATCAACACAGCAGCAGCTTAACCTTACTTAGGGCAACAAAACCAAAGAGGTAACCAGGAACACAGCATCTTCTTTGAAGAGACTAAAAACTTGGTATCTTTCAAGAAATACAAACCTGAGTAAAAAACAAACCCTTCTACTTACAAATTTACTTTTCTGAGGTAACCGTGGGCCATCCCCTTCTTCAGCCTCCTCACTTTCCTTTTTTTCTTTTTTAGACATCTGTGAACGTTGCTGCTCCATTCTCTCTTTTTCCAATTTTTTCTGTTTTTCTCTTTCCATCTTTTCCAGGCCCTCACGAATCCAGGCAGGCAGAGTTCTACGCTTCACAGCATCTACATAAGCAAGGTTTAGAGTTTTGCAAGATGAAAAAACCTTCCCCCCCAAAAAGGAACAAAAAAATCCCCCAAAACAAAGGAGATCCCCCACCCCCATCAAAACAAGTCCCACATCTGATTGTGGGGAAAAAACCATTTATAATGGCTTTTTCTTTCCCTGCTCTTTTACTTTCTATTAAAAAGAAAGAAGTCTTGAAATTTTGCAATTCTTTATAAAACACAGCTTTTACATTTTTCCAGTAAGGAGTGGTTAACATGTACCAATCTGTGGAGGCTCCTGCTTCACAGGCATCGCAATAGGTGAACGCTGTCGATCTCTGAACGAGGGTCTTTCCCTTCGATTTTGAGTAGGTGCAGGAGGTGCTGGAGGACCTGGTGGCCCTGGTGGTCCTGGCTGCCAATAAGGTGGATGAAATCCACCTTGAGGTGGACCAAAAGCAGCCCCATGCTGAAAGAGTAATGCAGTTTATTTTTCTTCACATGGTAACACTAAGTGCAGCATGTGAGCAAGTCGGTCTACAAAAATCCATGCAAGTAGGAATCCACGATTTCTAGGCTACTGAGATTTCTCAATCTCTTTTACTGTGGTCCCCAATAAACAAGCTTCCTTTAAATATTTAATCACTAAACTTAGATTTGAGCAGGGATACTTAACAAACCTGAAAGGGCCTCAACCAATCTGCTTTAACATTGTGCTGAACACTAAGCCCTATAATCACCATCTATCTCCATCAGATCCATGCCAGCTTAGCATCACAGCATGCATTTAAATGAAGAGCGTACAAAACTAAGATTTAAAAGTCTACCTATGGTAGCAGTCTTTTAACTACAGCATGAGAACAAAAATTAAAAGTTCAGCCTTCTATTACGTAAGAATTTTGCACTGTGTACTTTCCAGTAATCCTTCACATATCTTATTAATATGGCTGATTAAAATATTAAATGCATAAATACGCAATTTTAGTACAGATCCTGGGTTCTGGGCAAGCTGTATATAATCCAAAAGTCATAGGTCTTGAGGCATACATGAGGAGTTTTTTTGTTTTAATACTTCCTGCCCAGAAGTGCCTAATGAAACTATTTAAGAAGAGAGTGTTTACGAAAAAGGGTATAGCATCAAATATTCTACTGAGTATTTAAGTCACTAGTGCTGAAGCACTCTCCACTACAATTTCAGGTTAAGCATCTCTCTTTCATTCACTGCAAAACAAGTTGGCTGTAGTATTTAGAGAAGCTAACTTAAAGAGTTTGTCCCACGACAGTAAACAAAGAAAATTATAATAAACTCATGAATTGGAAAATTATTGATTCACTACTTAACAATATGGTTGAACAACAGAATAATAACCTAGAAGATAAAAAAATAGCCTAGAAGATTTTAAAAAAACCCATTTCTGCCCATCTTCCCTTGTGTTTGTTTAGGAACAGGAAATAGGTTTTTAAACAGGTACAGTTTGTCATTTTTGAAAGAAAAATACTGAAAATAGAGGGAAGATACAAAACTTCTTTGTGTTTAAAAATCTGTGCAATGCACCCTGCTATTATTAGCAATAAAACCACCTACATGTTTATTATGCTATACAACTTATATGCCAGAATGAAGAAAAAAAGTGGATATGGAATTTTTTTTTTTAGAAATACCATTGTTTATTCAAAGAATCACAGTAGATGGATATGGAAAAGATCAATGGATCATCCAGTCTATCTCCCTGCAAATACAGGACTGTCTCCTGTGGTACATTATCTAGCATAGTTAAGCATACCTTTCTGAACTTTATTTTTTTTTTCCTCCTTCTCTTCTTTTTTTTTTTTTTAAACACAAAGCTATATAATGTTAATTTATATACTGGAACACAGTGATTCATTTTAATATTGCAGACAACAGCCATTTCTCATACTACTATAGAGAAATAAAACCCTTTGGCCTCTGAACAGAACTGAAAACTCTAAAGTCTCTTCTGTAAAATGTTTGGTAAAAATGTATCTTAGCAGATAACAGATTCTGTAGATGTTTGTAGAACTGAAGAATGAAAGTCGCCGCTAGATGATATTAGAGGAACACATCCATGGAAGGGACTCTGCGCGTCTACAATATTAAAGCAACAAATATGTTTCACCTGATAGTCAAACTGGTTCACTGGCCCCATTGCAAAGTTATCGGGAGGTCCCCCAAAGTTGTGATTGTTCTGGTTAAATATATGCCTGTTGTCAGGAGTAAATTCCCCACTGTCCTGACTGTTGCTGTCTTCAGATGGAGGAACAATTTCCATTTGACCTGGGGTTGGAGTCATCCACTGCTGATCTGGAGGTGGGTGAGGGGGTTGGTGAGGCATTCCCCATTCTGTTTAGGATTTAGAACACAATTCAATACCAAGTTAGTATAATTTATACGAGTCACCAATCATTCAGTGTTCTTGTATTTATCACAAGGTTCCTCAAAGCATCACAGATGATAAAGTAATGAAGAATCATCAATCTACAGACTGTATGATACTGTCTCAATTTCTTCCACTAAATGAAGGAAATACAAATAGCTGTAGCTGAACTAAAACATGCAGTGGGGGGAAAGATTTGAACAGGAACAGACAGGCTGTAAATATGTTTTAATAAATTACTAACGCTAGCGAGTCCACCACAGGACTTATAAGTTGTTTAAACTGTTGAAAAAACTGCTTATACTTCTCTACTTCAACTTTGAAAGCAAAGAGCTATTTTATTATTTTGCATAATAGACTTGAAATACTTATTATGGAAAGCAAATGGTTTTATAAGCAGCACAACCACTGAAACCTGTGCTCCAAAGGCTCGTGTCTTGATAATGGATGATTCCTTGGATTGTCCAATATCTAGCAGAGGTCCAAGCATAACTATAGTCATAAGCCCTAAAACATCTGTTACAATTGGCTAACAGAGTGAAAAAGGTCTAAGGAATGAATTAATAGCTCAGGTGGCCATAATTTTTTGACTGATTCCTTAAGAAGACAAAATTTATGTGCACTATAAAGACACTTACAGACCGTGACAGAGCTGCCTTATAATTCTCACCAGTAACAGAATTAGTATCTGGCCTCTCAAGTTAATTCCTACCTTCCATCCAGTCCTTTAGCCCATTTTTTCTAATTTTTACTGTCCTTCCCATCTGCATTATAATTGGATCCATTACTGTAGCAACTAAAAAGTGTTATCATACCTTTTCTACTTCCGTGAAAATTTCTACTTACTGTACAGAAATACGCCTAGAATCCACTCTGCCACATAGAAAAGCAGAAAATTCTTACATGTGCCTACAACAACTTGTAGCCCAGTGCAGGTAGGTGAAACCTGATGGCTACCTCCTTTTTATTATGCACATATAAGAGCTGCCAATAACATATTACGCCTATTTATATTAAATATAGCATTTCAATAAAGTGACAGTGAAAACTGGGAGTGTTATTCTTTCAGCCATTAACAGAATCAAGCCCATAGTACAGTTTTCACCATAACAACTGAAATAATGCAGAGAGGCTTACCAACTACCTTGTTTTATACACTTCAAATTCCATTATAGTGTGGTGTCTGTCATAAGCCAGCTTTCTTAACAGAACATAACCAACTTTTATCCCATTCTTATTGCCAATGGTATCTTATGAAGTTTTGAAAAGGAAATTAATTCTTGGACAAAACTGAAGCTTTGAGGAAGTTAGAAAGAACTGAAAATTATCTAAACTAATGGAAGCTTCCAACCAACTTTAACTTACAGTAATTGAAAAATGCAGACAATCAGATAGCTAAGTCAAAAAGGGTAAAACCATATTTTTCACGCAGAACTTTGCTGATATCCCTTTTTTAAGACACCTACAGCCAGTATCTATCAGTTATATTGTGAACTCATTCTACATGTCAAGATCATGCCAGAAGCAGGTATTACACTACAGGAGAGGCAACAGTAGGTCCCTAAGTAGCAGCTGTTATTAAAAAGTCAACTGGTAGTTTTGCATTTTGAAGCCTGAGGGACAGAGCATGTTCACACCCAGAAATGTCTGACAAGAACAAAATGAAGAAATGTGTGAAAAAGGAATGAACAGGAAGGGAAACAAACCTGGCTGCCACATTCTGTTGAAATTAGGATCCCCCTGAAAATTATTATGGTTGTTTGGACCAGACTCTATTCCTGAAATATCCTGTCCGTTTGGCATCATTCCTTGTTGTTCCACTACATTCTGTTGCCCTGAGGCTTCTCGCTGAGCAATCCATGCTTGAGCTAATGCAGCCCAGTCAATTTGGCCTAAAATAAACAGAGGAAGTTAAAAAGGTTAGAACTCACAAGTATGAAGTTTAACACTGTTTCTCAATTACATGTCTTATCGCTCAAGATAAATGGGCAACATTTACCTTCAGCAAGTACTGTGAGCACCATTAAAACTTATTCACAGTGTACAGTAAAAGAAACAAAACAAATGTCAAGGTACAGACTTGCTCAAGCAGAGTTTCTCTGCATATGTTCAAAATGTCATAAGGCAGGCTATTTTACATTCATGTTACCACTATGGGTGGTAGTAATGCACATTTTCATAAGTGAGTTAATTTTTACATCAGAAATAAATGTACATATCCTTAAATTATAAATTCATGAAGATTTGAGAGTAAGAAAGATACATAGTTATAAGATGACTTTTTAATGTACACTTTTTGTATAACCCTTGCTATTTATTATGTTATAGTTCCCTTCCATTTTTTGCTTTACTGCCATTCCTACCAGTAAATAAATAAACTGCACTCTCAGATAAGAGCACTAGTATGTCTTCTGTTTATTATCAAGTCAGGAAAACTCTCCAGTAAATTTAACAGAAATTAAAGTGACAGTAAAACTAGTGTGCCTGGTTACTTTGTATTAAAGACACACCTGCACTTTCACTATCCATTTCTCTATTTCTCTCGATATTTTGAATTGTTGTCACCTCATTCTCAATGTAAGGTATATTACATTCTGCTGTTTAAAGAGTTTGGTGGTTTTGGTGGGGAAAAAAAATCCAAACAAGAGATCATGATTATCACTGCTGCAACTAAATCAAACATCATATCAGTCTTTCAGTGAAGTTTTTTTCTGTGTATATATGTGTATTAGTACTTCTGTCACACCGGTACTGAATAAAAAAGCAGATTCTCCCAAACAAAAGGATTCAGCTTAGCTAAAGAACTGACAGGGATATAGATTTGGTAAAAGTAAATGAGGTCTAAATGTTGATCTGTGTGACTGGTAAAATGTTGATAATTTGTCTAGGATAACTCAGGTTTCTTGCCTATATTTTGCATATTATAAATTAACTGTGTGAAAATATTTGGAATCAATTATGTTTTCTATGCTTTTTTTTCCTAGTTCAGAAAAGCATGATAAATGTATTATCTTAAGAGCAGCTACAAAAGGCAACTATGAGTCATACTCTGCAACAAAGATTGAAAAATTCAAATGACAACGCATTAAAAGAATTAATCCACAAAGCTTTCTATATACTTACTTGGATCTTGCTGGTGCTGAAATGACTGCATCCACTGCTGTTGGTTCAAAGGCCATTGCTGCCAAGGTTGTCCACCTTGATCCCACATCTTTTAAGTCTTTATACAGTCTATATTTCAACTAAAAATAATAGTTGTATGTTTAAATAGATGCCCATTAAATATCACATAACTGAAACTTACATAACTGCAGATATAGTTAAGCCTTGCAAAGCAAGCTGAAGCAATGCTGGCTTAATATTTTAAGCTGGAGGAAATGGTTCATCCTTTCGAGTAATATCTGAAAATATTACTGTAAGATTTCAGGAGTCTAGTATGCTTTCTCTGTATTTTCACAAAGAAATTAACTACAAAATGATGTTCAGGGAGAGATATGACAAGTTTGTAAGACAAAAACTCATCTGGCAATAAATGCAATTTAAAGCAAGTCAAAATATAAAAGGCATGACTTGGTATTTTTGCCTGCTTCCTAGGGAAAAGATGTGTATTTCTCTACACAAGTGTCATGCAAGGCTGTTAAGCAAGACAAAAGTCACCAAATGGTAAAACACATTGTTAATGATTGCACAGGAGAACTGCACAGGTACAAGACAGTGCCCCACATGCATTTTATGCATTGTACAGACTCATTTTAATTTCTAAATAACATATTTCTTCAAATCTGAGAAAGAAAAATAAGTATGACCACACAATTACCACACTGTCCCTTAAAATCATGAGAAACCATTTTTGCCGAGCTGTATATCCCCACTGAGCAGGCAGAGCAGCAACCCTAGGACCGGAGGGCAGGCAGCAGAGCTCCACAGCCTGCTCAGAGTGAAGCTCCAGGGCCAGCTCTGCATGAATTTGATGAGGCAGAGCAGCCCAGGCAGGTGTGCCTGGAATGGCAGGCCAGTTCCTCCCAGCCATTGGTACCTCTGGCACACACCTAACCTGCTACACGTGGAGGACCCAAGAGCAGCCACCTGCACTGCTCCAAACACTTTCTCTGAAGACAAAGACTAGGCACAGTTCTGGGAACGCTTCACTCCAGAAGCTGTTCCCAAAAACCGGTATGGGTAGGAATGCACTGACTGTGACTTCCTCTGTCCTACCCAATCTGTTAAGAACTTCTCAACAAGCTTTCCACTCAATGAATATATCCCCATGGAATTTAACATACAATCCTTAAGTTCACACTATTAAAACATCAAGTATGTAGGTTGTTTCAAACACTGCAAACTTAAAAGAAAGAGAAAAATTCATTCCCTGAGGTCACCGGAGTGGCATACAGGACCCAGTCGTGGCTCACAGCCAAGTGCAATACAGAATAGATGAATAGAGCCTCTCTGCTTTAGAGCAAACCAGTTCAAAGCAGCCAGTGCCACTTGGGTGGCCAGCCAGGAACAACCCCAGCAGCTCTGAGGAAGCGGGACACACACACCCCACAGACAGAGCCGCTCTCGGCAGATGGACAAAGCAACTGGAGTGCAACCTGCTTGCAAAAGCATCTTGTGCTCCCCGCTCGCACAAGGAACTGCATGACTGCATGGAAAGAGAGCACCACTCAACAAAAGTGCACCACACAAGGAGCTGCACACAGCACTTGGGGCATGCAGATGAACACAAGCTTGTATCTTGCATACTTCTGTCAAATTCAATCTTTTATCTGAAAAACTGTAGATCACTTTTGTTTTGAGACTACTTACTTTCAACGCTGTACAAAAATGACACGTGTGGCTCTGAAACATTCAGTGCAAATGCCTTTTGCGGGGGCTCCAAACAAGAGTAGATCAACTCTGGCAACAGGGGGAATATTGGGCAAAACCTACCTAATACTTAATTATTTTCACCACCTTTTCTTGCCAAACTAAGTATGGAGGTTTTTTCTCATTTCACAAATACTTTTATGATATTCAAACCTTTAACAAGTGAAGACCCTGCCCTTTCTTTTGTCTCTTTTTTGTTTCCACATTTTTACCTGTACCTAGGAAATTAACTTTTTTACACCAGTTGAGTGTAAGGGTGGCTACTAATGCACTTAATGCAACATTTTAGCTGACCTCTTACACTAGCACTCTGGGTATTCATGTATACATATTTTATACACTAGGTGTGAGGAAGTAACAGCAAATACTATTTTCACCCGAAAGTAAAAAAAGGTAAGTAACTGATTCTTTCTTCCCTCAGATTCTTTCTTCCCATCCAAAATAAAAATTCCTTCAATTGTCAAAATAAACTTGTTTACATCTTAAAGTTTTAAGAACTGGGCTTCAAGACTACCACTGCACAGCCTCATGGTGGCACTCCCTTTGCTTCTAGCTGTTAAATGCCACTAGCAATAATAAACATGGATTTCACTATTCTGGTAGCACTTTTCTTAGCCCAATACATAGTACATTGCAACAAGTTTGTGGAATTACACTAAAGGTTTAATTTTTTTCACAAATAATTTAAAGGACAGGTTTGCATACAACTCAATGCAAAAAAAAATTTACACAGTTAAATATCAACTTCTCTCACAAAAGTATAACAATATTAAGAGCACTTCTACAAATTCAACTAAATTGGAACCTCCTACACACAGCTTTTACATGACAGGATTAGATGAGATTTATTTTTACTGGACTGGCTCTATCTCTGTCCTAAAATCTTAAGTATTCCAGATGTTTTTAAACGTGTCCAGCTAACACAATTATGTATCTATTTCTCAATTGAAGTGAACACTTAGTATTCTGGCCTTTTTCTTTGTTTTTTTACTCTTATGCCTTGATCCTCACTATGGACAAACTGAAGCACTTGTTTAGATCATTAACAAGGTCTAAGGTAATAAATGCCTCCACATCTCAATATAACCTGCCCTCAAGACAACACCTGCCTTATTATTTTACAAGGTATTCAAATAAATCTTGTGGGGAAAGATAAATTACATCGCCACTGTACCAACCAGCATCTGAAATGGTGACCAAGGGACAGAGCAGACAGGCAGTGACCTCAGACAGGAGCAGCATTCATTCATTTCCTGGCTGCCCTGTCAGCAAGTTATTATGCCCTAGGGCACCAAGGCCAAGTCCACACTCCTAAGGGAAGTGGTGCTGAAGCACCCCACCATCTCCCCATTAGAGAACAGTACTGAGCCAGGCCATCTTGCACACTCCAGGCTGCTTCCAAGCACGTTTCAGGTGTCAGCATGGACCTGGGACCCAAGAGGCAGTCACGACATGTCCATTCTGGTTTGGAAGGTCAGAGGCTTTCACTCAGTGCCAGCTGGCTGCAGGGCCACAATAAAAAGCATGGCTGGGTTTTAGTTGTTTGCATACATAGCTGCTTCTCCACTGCTCTGCAACATAATATGGCCCAGTCTTCGACTTGCCCTAGAGAGATTATTTCACCTTATTACTGCTATTCTGGGGAGAGAAATCAGGTGGGGAAGTGCAAAGCAATAGGTCAAGGCATGGAGCTGGTTTCTATTTTGATGCATTGTATGACAAGACAGTAACAACAGTGTAAAATCCTGAAGAACTTCAACATTTGATTAATTCAATTTATGCCATTCTGAGCAGACTGATGTAAAAATCAATGTCATTTGAAACAGCTAATTTTAGTTTGTGAACTGTATTTGAAAGCTTTTAATTCTGTATTCCATTTGTATTTTTACTGTTTTCCTGAATAAATGTTGATTTTTATAGGTTGGCAATTATAAAACATGCTGGCTTTCCAGTATACAGATTTATTACCAAATTCAGTGTAAAAACATCTTTTACTAATCAGAAATATGTACTACACAAACACTTAAGCAATGACGTAACTTTTTTATGCAACTGTACATACAGAAGTCCTTTTCCAAATATGACATGAAAACTGTCCAAAACTATTTTTTGTTTATTTCAACTCATCTTCCTTATTGAACAATGTTTGTTTTACAGAAACAGGAACTGGATATGGAAGGAATAAAATTTGCACCTTAAAATGTTTATAAAACTAACCTTAACATATACAGGCTAAAAGAGAAGATCACATTTAATCAAAATTTTTAGTACTGAAAACTAAATGATGTGTTTTAGTACTGAAGATTAAACATGTGGCTCAGAGGCATTGAATAGAAGAAGTTAGTTCTAAGGACTCTGTCTATATGGTGACCTGGAACATAATTTTCTGGGAGACAGACTCCCCTACCTTTTAGATCTCCATTTATTTTCCTGCATTTTTTCCAGGTTTTCACCAACTGGTATAAGGTAAACACAAAAAACGTACTTGATAGAATTTTTTTTCATTTACTACAGGGAGGCTACAGACATTTAAAGATGGTTCATTGTCTTCAAAAACTGTTTGGCTAAGCACTGCAGTGTCTAATGATTTCATAATCTTTTAAATTTCAGAGGCAAAAAACCCCCTGGTTTCAGGTCTTCCTTTTCAGTTGTCACATTCTAAAAAGTAACTAAAACAAGCTCTTAGGCTATTTGATACTATCCTTCTTCACATAAAGGCAATGTAACTTTGTATTTTGCTTGTAAAACTTTACTGAGTACATGAGGACTTGCAACAGAATCTCAGTATTGTCCCGCAAGACATCACCGACAGTTTCCTTCCTAGTGATATTTTACTAGTGATGATATTTTAAGGACATCAAAAATAAAAACAGACCAATTCAAGTCATACAATAATGAACAAACCAGATGTGGGAGTTACCACAACAACACTTATGAACCTCGGTGCCATAAACTGGAAACAGCACAAACTACTTCAAAAAGAACTCACAAAATACAGTGGAGAAAATGTAGCCTGTTCTCAGTAATTTTAAAATTACTTCAAGGGACTCACCTCCAGTACAGAGGCAGGGGAGGAAACAAACCCAAAACCAACAAACAATGCCTCTCACCCACCAAACCAGTAACTTAAAGGCTTGAAACAGTTGGAACCCCTTGTACTAATGTATGTGACAAGAAATAACCACTATTTTCCTGAGACACAAGTCATAATTAATAATGGAGAAAAGAGACTCAAAGTCATCTCCCACCTAATTAAAAGCTGCATTGACAAAACTAACTTAGGATGCTGCCACATGAATTATGAACAAGTTTCAATTTCTTACAAAGCTCCCAAATCAGCACCACCTGAAAGAACAGGCTTCACCCAATATAACAGACAGCTCTATTTCCCACTAGTGACAGAAGGCCAAATACACAGCAGAGCATCCAAATCACAGTGAAACAAGCTTTATTTTCTACTGAAGTTGGGGGGGAGGGAGATGAACATTGGCTAAAATTTACTCAAGTCAAACATTAGTAAGAGACTTACTAACAGAGGGGTACCTCAACTGAGCAGTCATAAAGACACACTGGTTCTGACACCACTAGCTCATATAACAGATTTGAAAAGCAAACAGGTTCAAAGAATGGATCCATTTTATATGCACCTACTTGCAAAGAAAAGTGCAGACACTACCCTCCTTTAAGATGATGGGTTAAGGTTCTTTTACTTAGCTGTTCTACCCTCCAATTCAATTGGACACAGCCTTTCTCCTTTTCCCTTTCTCTCTCCAACACATATACACACAAATAAACAAAAGAACATTTATTGGTGGTTCAAGAGCTGTTCCCTGATGTCAGATCACAGAACAGGAACCTGAATCTATTAAAAATCTGTTTACCAATGAAGAAACAGAGGCCAATTCAGGATTCTTTTTGTTTTATACAGAAGCAAAATCACATGAGCAAAACACCCCATCAACTCGCATTTAATTTCACGTACTTCACAGATTATGAAAAGTTCATGTGATATCTCAAAATTTTGCTGGAGTTCTTAAGAGCAAATATGTTCTGGAATATGTAATTCACATGTAGGGGTTTTTTCTTTTTAAATTAAATTTCTATTCAAAGGCTGGACCAGGATCTGCTCAAGTTTTATAAAGGCAAATTACTGGCATGAAAATGTGCTACCCTTGAGAGGATTGCTGGCAAGGGCTCCCCTGCTGATGAAAAAAGCTGAGACAGCAACATAGACAGGACTTACCTTGATCTCCAGCAACCTCTGAGCGCCAACAGCACACAGAAACATCTAGATGTGATGTCAAACTATCTACTACAGTATTTAAACTAACTTTTCTTTGGGTAAAGACAGAGAAAGAACAGATATTTTAAAAGGCACCTTTCCACTCCTCTCCTTGATCATGACATGCATCTCAACTACAAATTACACCTCAGTGTTAGCCTATTCTTTTAGGAAGGCATCTCCTTCAACCTATTTGTTAGCATTATAAGGTTTTTTCCAGTACAGTTGTATGATGTGTTCAAACACACCATAAACTGAAAGGCAGAAGGTACTTACCAGTAAACAGTTTTGAGTTATAATTCACGAGCTCATCTTTAACCCTGGGAGGCTCCCCTGACCACTTCCCACAAAACATAGTTATCTTGAAGCAAATTACACATTTCCGCACCAACTGGAATGCACCCTGTCAAGAAGAGCATGGTTTCCTGAGAATTTGCCAATGGCACAGTGCTTAGTGAAGGCCCCTGATGCTCACTGCCCACTGACGTCAAAGATGGGGCCATTTTTCAGACAAGGCCATCAACAGAACTTGAACACTAACAGGCTCACTCAGATTCCTTGGACAACTCTACCTCAGCAGTTTCATCGTGTAAACTCATTAAATCTGCTATGAGTTCAACAGCACTTGTGCAGAGGTAACTGTGCTCTACCTCTCCACAATGGAGAGGAGCAGTCTTAGGGAGCAAGGCTCAGTCCTAGGAATGTCAAAAGACAAAGCCTGCTTGTCATCCTGAAGACACTAACTTCCTTAAATGCCTTACGACATTGGCTGCAGCAGAATAGAAAAAAACTCATGAAACTTCCCCTGGAAAGATAAGCAAGATCTGTCCCTAAATAAAATTTAATACAGCTAATGGGTAAACTGAATTGCTCCAATTCATGCAGCTAGTCCAAGACAAGAAGCACAGAGATTAGGAAGTTAGCTCAGCTTCAGAACAGCATCTGGAAGATAACTAACCATACCAAGCTGGCCAGATGAGTGCATCTTGCACACTCTTTCTTGCTCCTTCTAAGTGACTCCCATCACTGTGACAATCGGCTTCTTCCCAATTTGAATGTTAACTCCACACCCTAACTACACAGAACACCTCAACAGTTTCTGCAGCAGATACAGAGATTCTGAATGGCATGCCAGGAACTTCATAGAAGTGAAATCTTAGCAATGAGAAACAAGTATTCTTTGGAAGATGAAATTAAATATTTGCTAGAAGTCAGACTACCTCAACTCCAAGAAATCAGGAGACAGCCTAGTAGTCAAGCTGTCCCTAAAAAGAGAGTGGCACACACCTTCTGCAGTATCATGAGCTGACGAGATCAAGGTTTGGAATTCCTACATCAGACATCAACAGCATTTGACCTCATCATCAGGACACAATCTGGCAGTCTGGTTTATTCAACCCTGTAGACAGGGAGACTAACGATTCTGGAACCTACAGAACCTACAGCCAATAATCAAGAGTCTTCTGATGCTGAGGGGAGGCTGTCACCATCACCTTTCTGATCATGTTATTCATCATTCCTGAAGAGCAGGTCAGTATGTGATAGAAGATGGCCTGACAAGTTTTGCTTGCAAACTGAATTCTAACACATAGCTGCAGAAGTTTTTATGGTCTTGTCTGTTAGGAAGGCATTCCAAACAGGCATTGCACTTAGCAAAGAAATATCCATTATCTAAATAAACAAAGAAGCTGAAAGAGCAGGCCATCATGAAAATCCGGGAAATCCCTACACAGCTAGTCTTTGTACCACAGGGTTTAAAGATATTACACTCTTTCATACTCCATTCACAGGTCAGATACCTACCTAAAAAACAAAACCAAACAAAAAAGCCAAACAGATGTTCCAGGTCTTCAAGGTAACCTGACAGTGCAGCCATGACTTTTTGACTATATTTAGGTCTATACAGTTGAAGGGAAAGACCCCTAGAGGCAGGAGTTCTGGTTTGTAACACATGGCAATTACTGGTTTGGAAACAAACTAACCTTAAACAGTCAATGTCATTAGCTAGGTGATCTTTTAGCGTCAACTTAAGACAGCACAAGCAGCAAAGGCACATCAATTTCTGATGTTCCTTGTAGAAACTGGGCTACAGAAGTCATTCATATCACACTTTGAGAAGGATCTCAAAAGAATCACATACTCTGTGGGCAGAGTTTCTCCATCACATATAGGCTTAGGCTGTGAAGGTGAACCTAAAGGAAAACTGAGATGTTTCAGGAGCAGAGCCCCTTGAAATCAATAGCCTGATCGCCCAATCTTTCATATGGGTACCTCATTGTAATTTTAAGTTTTTTAACTTTCATTCAAGGTAGCTGATATTGATTCTGTGAAATTTTAGCACAGTGACTGAAAGCTTATGATGAGTTTCAATGATGAATTTTGTGGAACTGTTCAGCTGCAAGCAGGATAAATCTAATCCTACATTCACCACACCAGGATCAAAGCAGTTAGTAGAAAGACAGGAATCAGGCCAATACCTCCAAGAGTTTAAGCTGAACAGTGCTGCTGGAGAGCTGTTTCTCCCCTCCTTTTCCTCCCACAACACTATTGCTTCAACAGGGCCATGATAGCAAAGACATCACTGATGAGGTTGGAAGGACTAGTGGATACAACACCAACAGTTCACATAGTTTTCCCAAGGAATTACACAGAGCAGCTCATCCATGGCATTATCAATATCCAACCAAGCTGGAATCCAAAGTCAATAATGGAGACACATTGCACAAACTCCAAAGATATCTATTTCAAAGTACTCCAAACCAGAAGGAAATGTATACGAAGCACTTCCATGACTGTGTCACTGGAATAAAGGATACTTTTCTGTAAGAATTTGTACTTAAGAGGTGTGACTGAAGAGAGAGCTGTAGATGACAAACAGCTTTGCATACCCAAAGGAGCCCCCCTACCAAGAAGAAAAATTTAATGCAGAAAGGTTGTCACAGGAATTATCATGAGCTGGTGGTCCTGGCATAAGAGACCCAGGTAAATAACACTTTTGCAGTTAAAAAGATCTGGGAGTGTAGAAAAGTGCTGTATCCTATACACCCACATAGGAACAAACCCTACAAGTTACTACAGACGGGCTGCCGACACATTTACTCGAAGTCAGAACATGCATACCATCGCTCGAACAAAAACATACCAGCTTCCCTTGTACTTGGCAGAATTAATATTTACTACTGTATTATACTCAGCTGCTGATTAGAAAATTAAATATTTATGGAGTGAGTTAAGTCTGCAATAAATCAGAAAAAGTTAAAAGTAACTGTCTTGCCAGCTACTCTGTTTTGCTCATTACGTTTTTACTTGGCCAAAGACTTCTATACATCATCTAGGGCACCACCCGAAGTTGTTGCAGGTATCTAATGCCCAGATACTACGCATCTTTTCTCTTCTTGAGAGACAGAATCTATACCTATGTGCCTGCTGGGATCTGTTAGCAAGATGTCAAGTCAAAAAACATGCAAAATTTTCCAGCTCACTTACAGTCGTGTATCACTAAAATGCTGGAAATCAACTTTGCTCCACTGCATTTTTTTCACGTCAGAACTGTTCTTTCTCAGGCTGAAGAACAGAGGTTTTTCAAATATGTAACCAAGATCCAAAATACAGAACCAGAAAAAGAACTAATGGAAACAGTTTGCTCAGTATCTGAAGCCTTAGGATTTTTAGCTTCTATATTTTTCGTTTATCTGTAGTTTTAGTGTGTGGCTCTGGACTCCATATAGAGTGCTAAAACTTCTGTTCCCAGCATTTTTTAGACAAAACAATTCCTCTAAAGCCCAAGATCCAAGAACATTTTGCTGCCTCAGAGCCCCACAATATGTAAACAACAGTGAATTCGGGGGGAGCAAACTTGGAGTAATTTACATCACCTGAAGGTGTAATTGGAGGATTAAGGCTCGACATGTTAATGGACAGAACTTACAAAATACAAAAAACTTGTGACTCGGTATCCATTTTGGGTGTAGCCTCCGGAGTAAGCTCTGTCTACCCTAAATTTACCTTGAAGGCCTTCAATAAATTTATCTGCTTTTTATTCTCTTAACTTTGTCTAGCCTCTGTTTTAGGTAAGCCATCAGGCATCAGTTTCATGAGGCTTTCCAGAACCCAGTTAACACATCAGTACATCTGACTAATATTTACAGTGCTAACAAGATGAAGCAGTGTGAACAAAGGTCAAATTTAAAAAAAAAAAAGGGGGGGAAGAAGAAAAAAAAATACTACAAAATCTTCTTCAGGGAATCACTCAAGCAGTATACCTTCCACCGTCTGTCATTTCAAACTTAAATCCATATATCCACTGTGCTGAATGCAAGTCTTTTTTAAAAGAGCAAAAAGACCAGACATTGGCAGTCAGGTATCATTTACTTACTTTTTGTATTTCTAAGACATAATGACAAACACATGATTTGATTATCATAAAGTACCAGAATCACTGCTAGAACTACCACAGAAACATCATCATAACTTAGGCAGTTTAAGTCAAAACTCTACTGGGTTTTGTGGGGGG